>JAUZNJ010016136.1:0-43269 GCA_034780135.1 Jordanella pulchra
AGGTGTGCAGAGGGCTCCAGCCCAGGAGACCCACGGCGCGCTCTGCTGGAGGAAAGGTGGCAGACAGGCTCCGGATCCCAACAGTAAGACAACAAGTGATAGATTCTGCTAGTTTTACTTGAAATGATTAAATGCCTAAGAGCAAATAATGAATGTATAAATTTTACTGCTATTTTATGATTTATTTTAGGAATGAGCAACAATCCAAACCAGATAGAGTCAGAGGAATAAATCACTGATAAAATAAAACTCTGCAGCTGAAGGAAATATCGGACTTCATTGGTTTTTGGTGAGGTTCACCTGTGAATGTTTAAGAATTGTAAGTGGTTTGCTGATGGTTTATGGGATGGTTTCAAACCTCCGCTGATCCTTTCTGTCTCATTTTCTAAATACTAGTTTGTGAAATCTGATCACATTAGTAAAAAAACGATTGATTCAAACCTGTAAACTATTGTTCATTTAGGAAAATCCAAGTGATTGCAGAAAGAAAAGCACCAGCATAGGAAAGTCGTTCCACCAGAAAACCAAGCAAGTTAAGTTGCTAGGGTGTCCAGCAAAATAAACAACCATTATGTAAAAGCTTAGCGATTGAGAGGTTGTACTCCCTATTACAGTTCTGTTGTTAGTCATGTGAGATCATGTTTTTTCTTTAACCTAGAGCCTGTTTCATGTTCAGTTGACTCAAATGCAACATTTATAGGTGTTAACGTTTTGTTTACATGCTCAATGATTAGTAGAGCAACCCAAATATCACTTTCTACTAACATAATGGATGTTAAGTATAAGTAATGTCACCTTACCTTTTTACATTTGTATTTATTGT
This sequence comes from Jordanella pulchra, assembly GCA_034780135.1. Lineage (NCBI taxonomy): Eukaryota > Metazoa > Chordata > Actinopteri > Cyprinodontiformes > Cyprinodontidae > Jordanella > Jordanella pulchra. The sequence continues at coordinate 824 of JAUZNJ010016136.1, forward strand.
ATGCATTGTACTTGGTATAACTGGGCATGTAACAAATAAGCTGTCTGCTTTATCCTTCTCTAACATATTCTTTATTATTATTACCTAGTGCTAGGTAGAAGCATGATGTGATTTTTACGATCTGCTGTTTATTTTCTTGTAGTTTCTCAGGGTTTACTATTGTCTATGGCCATGCTAGCATGAGCGGCTAACTTCCATTGGTTCCTCCATTGGTGACCAGTGTAGTGGCAACACCTCTCTTTATGCAATGCCTCTGTTTTATCCAAAGCAGCCTCATTAACCATATCAACACTGCTAAAAAAGAAAGCTGTTATTATTATTGTTTTCTGTGGTTGAGGATAAATAAGCAGTTCTAGCTTGGTGAAGGATTTTTTTTTTATACAAAAACAAATTACTTCCAGATTATATCTTCTAGCTTTAAAAGATCTGCTTCAAAGAGAACAAGTCTGGATTGAATCGGAGTGACAACCTTCTAGGACTGATTAGCTTCTTTTTTAAGGGTGCTACTCTTCCAATGTTGTGGTTCTGATCCCACTCTGGGTTAGCTGCTATATCACCTTCCACGGCCAAACCAAAATAACTCTGAGATCTCCAGCTGGGAATCTGTATTTCTCATTTATCACTTAATCACACATTTCATACAGAGGATGGTGAACAAACTGTAGAAAATTGAATCATCGGCTGTCAAAGTAGATATGAAACATCCCACAGTGAGCGTGTAGCTGCACATGGTCAGCACGCAACATCCTGTGCCAGACAGCTTCGTTTTTACCTGAAAGGTTTGGTATTAAACCATCACATCTGAAAACATGCTCCATGACGAACCTTAGATCATCATTACTTTCTTCACCCTTTCCTTTAAGTAATTTACACTCAACCCCGACTTGTTTACAGATATGATCCTCAGACGGATGTTTGGACCACGGTGGCCCCCATGAGCATCAGCAGGGATGCCGTTGGTGTTTGTCTCCTCGGGGACCGTCTCTACGCTGTGGGTGGCTATGATGGACAGGTGTACCTCAACACTGTTGAAGCCTATGACCCTCAGACCAATGAGTGGACCCAGGTACTGCACACAGACAGCGACTGTCTTTAGATAAGTAGAAGAAGTGAAAATCTGATGATTTTTCTGTAATTTCCAATAACAGAAGGTCAGAAAAATACCATTTTTGCCCCCGTGCATGATGGGATAACTAGCAGAGGATTTCTCTTTCCTCTACATTCAATCCTATCTTTCAAGATTGGTTTATGGGGAGGGCTTTTAAATTATCTGTAGCAGTTTATTAGAAGGCTGCTGCCATGTAATGTAATGATGAAAGCATACATGCTTGATGGAATAATGCAGCTTTTCTCTGCAGATTTATTTATTCCTTTATAATCTCCTCCATATGTTATGTTACAGCCATATATGTGAGTGTAGTTTAAAATAATTCCATTTTATTTACTTAAGTGTCAATTAGACACTATAAGAGCCTGATCTTCAGGAGGTTTGCGCATCTTTAAAAAGATGCAGACGTGCTTGTATGTGCAGAGCAGATCTCAAAACGTGCAAAGTTGTCTGCGTTTGCAGACAGCGTATGCAAACCTTTTTGTTTCTGTTTGTTCACCTTAATCAATATGCAGCTCATATTCTAATGACCAAAGCGGGAAAGTTCACGGTTGGTGGATATGTAAATGTAAACATTTACCACATGCAAAGCAATTTTCCAAAAAATAAATAAAAATAAAATGCCAAAGGAAGGACAGAGATTCTGTCACATTCAAACCTATTTGGAGCTTCATAAAGCTCTTGATTCATATGCAAAGCTCTATAAGTGGCAGAAAATGAAGACTACTGACTGATCACAGATGCTTGAGCTATTTTTAAAATAAGAGTGAGCAAGATTAGATTTCTCCATGCAAATGATTGTAAACATACAGCACACTGTCCAGTTTTTTATGGTATTTTCCTTTCAGGTTATAATTAGACAGTAGTTATGAGTAGTTTAACTAACAGTACAGGTGTATAAAAACACAGCTGACCTTCATCAGTCCTCTACTTTGCATTTTGGCCTCTTTTTAGTCTCACATAAAAAGTGCGTTCTCCCTAAGCGAACCTTGTCTTTGGCTCTGCAGCAGAGGGGAGGGCCTGCCATTAAACAGTGGAATGATCTCATTCAGCAGCTCTCAGGAGTCTATATTACGCTCCCATTTATACCCCATCTCCTGCAAATCCTCCAAGGATTCTCAGCAGAACGTTTTCTGGAAAACTGACATTTTCAAGACGCGTACCACACTGAGAACATGAGAGTTGTGGGTGGGCGGACACAAAACAGAACCATTCAAGCTCACAGACAGGATGGAGGATAATGTGAGATTTGAGGGAACATGTTGAGAACAGTGTTGTCAGAAACGGAGACGACGAACCAACCGGCGGCTGTTTTATCTCTGTATTAGCATCACTCCTGATCATTTCAGCACAAATCTGCCAATGGGAGTCGCTCCAGGTAGCACAGACAGTGGGTTTATGTTTAAATGGAGGAATACGATCAGTACAGGAGAGGTGGATATAATGAATAAGACAGAAGACAGAGGCCTAAATGTTAATCTAGTTTGGCTCTAACTGTTTGAAGTCGTCTGCCTTCACTGCAAAAATGATCTGAAAATAAACATTTATTAAAATAGATGTTATCAGTACTTTGGACCCTAAAATAAAAAACATATATATTATGTACTTGAAATGAAATATGGGGATTATTAATTTTTACCATTTAACTAACAACCTCAAATAATTAGCATATCCTCTTATTTAATTAATTGATTATTAAATTTAATTAATTATTTAATTTCTATTGTAGAAATTCACAACAATATTTAGATATTTAAGTCTAGGATTTTGATGTAGGACAATTATTTATTTTCACCTTTTTTTTCAAGCTGACTGTTCCGTTATAATAAAATACTCATAATCAAAATTATTAAAGTTGATCCTAAAACTAGGATTATTTATCCGTTAGACACAAATTTTGAAAAAAAAAAAAAGAAAAAAAAACACAGTTTCTCTTTCTTAAAGGTGCATGTAAGAGAGACTGAATGTGGCCACATATTTTTAATGTGTTTTTTTATTATTATTATTTAGAACCTAAAAATAAAATGCTAAATTTAATACAGAGTATTTATCTGTTCATTTGAATTCCTGAACTCCACCCTTTGATTCCCCTACTGAGGTACAGCTAAGAGAAACTGGTTTTGGTACCGTCTCTTGCCAGTGGAGCGGCGTTAAAATTATCCAGAGGTGAACAAACTGGGAAATGTAATGAAAAATGTGAGTTAAAATAGAAAGGAACCACTTATCTGACTTGGGCTTTTGGAGCTTTGGCATCATTTGGTTTCTAGAGTCCAAAACTGCTGTGAGAAATAAAAAAACAACGGAATTAGGTTAACCTGAAGTCCATGGCCTTGTTTAGCAGGGAATAAAAATGTATTCTACAGGTTAAAACACATGCAACACCCAGAGAAACTAAATTTAACTCAGGGACTCCAAGCACACATTGTAATATTTATAATTTAGGCTGAACTGTATGTTCTGTGTTTTAGTGGTATGTTTTTACCTCATGGGACTGCAGATGGGAACTAGCTTAGGGCATAATCTGGCATATTTACTGCACCAGGCGTCTGTTCATTAACATGCTCTGTCCCAATTTAAAAAATAAACTAAAGAGCAAAATGTGTTTAACAGATTAAAATCTGTGTATGCAGGATGTTTTTGGTTTTATAAATTAATTTTAAAAAGACTTACATTTATGTTTTGCTCACTGTGTGGCTCTATGTTTCTGTAAAACACTTTGGTGCCTGGAAAATACAGTCATAGAAAAATGATGTCATCACCGCCGTTATGTTGTGTTTTTTGTTGTTGTTCATTAGTCACATTATATATCTTTAGAACAAGAAATGAAGGTAAACAAGGGTGGTCAAGTAATACGTTTTTTCCAAGGCTCTAAATAAGACTACAGTTAAAGAAAGCAGCACATCTCAAAACGGATCATCTGGAAGGACGAGCTGATGACCGCCTGGAACCAATCTGTCATGATGGGTTTACTTTTGAGCTGACGAACCCACATGCAGAACACCAAGACAAGAGTACTCTTAGAATTTAAACTGTTTATTGCAAAATGAGGAACAGAGTGATGAGAACCAGGCCAAGTCCGGGGGGAAAGAGTTTGGTCAGCAGGTGCAGCCTCTAGAGAGAGAGTGGACTGGTGAGTTCAAAGTCGGTGGGAAAACGGAGCGCTTCAAAGTAAATGGAGTGGTTCTTACTGTCAGGGTGAAATCAAAGTCACTTAGAGGGGGAATCCAATATCCGGCGTCTTGTTTCCAGTATGGGTCCAGAGGCAACAGAGGTGTGTGGTGGGAAACAGACAGGTCGGCTTTGATGGATGGTTTACTCCAGAAGCGGTGCTGCTGTCAGTAGCAGGACTTTGAGAATCCATGAACAACGAGGAAGTAACCAGAGAGTTCGGGCATCCAGTGGGTAAAACACCACGGCGTCACGAGGAAGGAGTCTGACAGGAGCAGACGGCGTCCAGACTTCCCTACAGAACCTGAAGGCAACGAGGAGAAAAAACACAAGAGATTAGTTTCTCACAGAAACTAGTTGGCTAGAGATCACTATGATAACCTTTTAGCCCAGGAGGCTTAGATGTACCATCTGAAAGCAAACACTCGGCTCCGACTACTGACTGCAGCTGGAATATATACTCTGGAGGTAACGGGCGCTGATGGAAAACACCTGGGTAACCAGAAGCCACACTGCACATCCATTTGCCCCTGTCACCATCTGGTGGGGAAAACAAAGAGGTGCACAAAGGAAAAAACCAAAACAAAGCAGACTGAGAGTCCTGGATCATGACACAATCACCCAAAGAAGCAGAGACAAAAGCCTGTTTGAACACATCTGGAGTACTTCTATTCTCTGGATATATTGGTCCTATTAGATTTTTAATTAGTAAATATTTGACTCAAGTGAATGTAAAATGTATTAATGTACAAATAAATGATTATATTAAAATGAATTTCTTTAATTTGTTTGTTTGTTTTTATCTTTAAATGAAACCCAGCTTTGGTGATCAGTGTGTAATGGAATTTTAAAACATGATGGCAAAAACAATGAATAGAGTGAATTTTAACATGCTTTGATATTTGAATCCTTTTTAAATTAGTTGGTTGCTTTTTAATGTCTGTCTTTGTTGATGTTCTCCTCCAGGTTGCCCCTCTGTGCCTGGGCAGGGCAGGGGCCTGTGTGGTGGCCGTCAGACTGTGACAACATGACCGCCGACTACCTGAGACTGAACTGGATCTGCTGATGCAGAGGACACACCGAGTGAAGAAGCTGTCTTCAATGAGGAAAGAAAAGGCGATTTCTGAGCTCTCTCCAGGTTTTACTCAGACAGAATCACTTCAGTGTTCACCAATCTGTCAGATAGTTCGGGTTTCAGTCAAATATTCACATCCTGATAACTTTCTCTTACTGATCCAGTGTCTTATGGGTTCATTTCCCTTCCAACCCTCTCACTTGTGTAGTATGAAGATGCAAACCTGTTAACTCCGTTTGTTTCTGCTTACAAATAGGTGAGACAGAGGGAACGAGACAGCTCTCAGCTTTCCCTATAAAATCCGATCGTATGCCTTGATGCTATTTTCAATAAGCAACCTGTTCTTTTTGTGCTGCGGTTGGCAAATACACTGCTGCTCTGGTTTGCCTGCTGACAGATAGAAGGGAGAGTTTCTGACATAATCAGCACAACCTCATAAGCAGATATTGTGTGAGAAGCTGAACCGCTTCACTGTTTTCATTTAAAATATGTTTCTCTTTATTGGATGTTTCGGCGTCTGGCATGTTGCATCAGTCTCCATATTCGATTACCCAGTCCCTACTATTCTATCTCTTTTACCTGATTATTCTACTTAGTTTTTTTTTTTTTATCCTATATAGTGGTGTTAATGGGTTAATGTCTGAGTTGTGGTAATAACCCAGTGGCCCTGCATTGATCGCTGGAGGGTAAATTAGTTTTCAACTTCCCCCACAGGAAAAGACCAGCTATTCAAAGGCTTGGCTTTTAAACTAGGTCCGTTCAGCTGATGTTTAATATATATATATATATATTTATATATATGTATGTATTTTTTTTCTTTCTTCCTCAACTCCAAGGAGTTTCGTTATTGTCGGTCTGTGTGCATCTGCTGGTGTTGCATCTGCAGTGTTTTGCAGGGAGTATGTTTTTTGTATCTCAAATGAGAATCTCCTCCGTTTTCCTCTCCTTTCTCTCCACATCCTCAATTCCCTGCAGTTTGCTGCTGCACAGACACACACGGCTGCTTTCACCATCTTGTATTCTAGCAGACCCGGATACCCGGGCAGAGGCTAACAGAACAAACCTCGTAATGAGGCCGGAAATCTAATGATGCAGACTTGCTGTTGTTTCATTATTAGCTGCAGTGCAGCCCTAGACGAAGCATCACACATCACACAAGGCGCGCCATGACTTCTTCATGGCATGCATGTTGTTGGGTTTTTCGTTTTGTTTCATGTATGATATAAAGATGGGTGGGGGGTGACAGTGAGAGTTTGAGCAGACATTCTGTCTGAACCCACAGATTCTGAACTAATGCACCATAGAAAATATGCTTCACATTCACACATCTCACAATGTGAACAACAAAAACTTGCAGCTGTTAGCAGAGCGCCCCCAGGAGCCGGTGCAGACTGGAAGACCACCCAGATTCACCAACATGACACCTAAAAAGGCCCCAATGAAGTTGATCCCTGCTTAACCCCAGTGCTGCATCCCTCCTTCAAACCTGCCTGCTGCTTATTCAGAGAAACTCTCTTTACCTCCTGGCAGAAGAAGTGTGTTGTCTCCTCTGTGTTCGTTCAGGCAGAGATTTACACATGAAACCACATACATTCCAAATGTAGTTGTGAATATGAATGTAAACTGTGTACATAAATGAATACGAAACATGTCCATATTATTACTGCATTATGCTGCCTTGCAAAAGTATTTCTAACCCTTAAACTTTATTTAATCAAAGTATCTCATGGAGGTTTATGCTAAATACAAAGGTGGAGTAATGTGGGTAAATGAGATGTTTTAAGTATTTATTCGCAAATAAATTCTTCTGTGTTTCTGTTCAACCCCCCGTAGTCAATACTTTGTAGAACATTAGGGGATGGTGTTCAGGTTGATGTGCTAAAGTAGGTGAAGTCTTGTCCAACCAGAGCATCTTCTCCCAGCCTGTTTGCTGTGTTCTCTTCTCACCTCATATGGTTTGATTTCCAACTTCACAGAGGGCAGGTGGTTCCTCCCAGCTCTGCAGCTCCTTCAGCATTGACATGAGTCTCCAGGCTGCTTCTGATTAAGCAGCCTACGTGGACGGCCAGATGTCTGCACACTACTTCATCCTTTGCTTTTCATACATTGAACACTCAACTGAGATGTTTATAACCTAACCCTGCTTTAACAAACTTGAACAAACTCCTGATCCCTTCACAGGATTCTTTCATTATAGATATGTATAAATACAATTTTAGTTGGTGATTAGTGACTTTTAAAGACAGCAAGTTACACTGAACTTTATTTGAGGGGAGCAGAAAAAAGATAAATATAAAAATAACTACAAAAATAAATAAACAAAACACGTGTGAAACGTGTCACAAAGGCATGTATTATTTTCTCTGTCCCTAACAGTTTTGCACTAATTTGGTTCTGGTCTATTGCATCAAATCCAAATAACAGCAAGTTGTAAACTGAAAAACCTTTAAGGTGTATGAATACTTTTGCAAGGAACTGTTAATCAGGCTTAATATACCACGTGTTGTGTTTCTTATTCAGTAAAAGTTCTAATGAATGTCTGAAAGTGTTGGTTTGCAGCCGCTCAACTCTGGTGCTGCACCTTGCCGTAAATGTAAAGGAAATGAGCTGCTGTTTGGTGTTTTTTTTTTATACAATAAAGTCAACATGTGATTGAAACCGTGTTTGTCAGTTTATTCCTCACTGCGCCGCTCTTGTTTATGGCGCAGATGTTTCTGCAGGCAGTCTGCATTTGTCACGATCACAATAAACGTCGTTGAGTTGTAAAATTTGTTTGTTTATACGCAGCTCCAGCTACATTGCCGTCGGTTCGGCTCCACTGATGGCCTCTGCAGTTCACTGCTTCCGGCTGCTGTTGTGCGGATTCACATTAATTTCCGTCGTTTGCTGGTTAATAGATCCTTGTTACTCTTAAAAGTGTCTAGCCTAAGTTAAAAGCTTCAGACAAATCAACAGTAGGTTGAAGTGTTTCCTGAGTAAAACAAGTGTGAGAGGAAGAGGAATGCTCACAATTTATTAGTGCTTTAACCTCCAGCACGGTGACAGGCAGCCAGCTGAGTGGCTCTGTTATTTATTGCAGGGGAAGCTTTAAATCATCAGTGGCTCTGACAACAGGCCCCGCCGGCGCTGGGAAATGATGCCACTGACCTTGTCTCCCAGCCTAAAAGCACCTGATTCTATTACACCTGACAGAAATAAGAGGGAGACAAAAAACTTCAGAACTTTGAGGCGTCTGCATGACCAGCCACCCGATGTACATCCCTGCTGACACTTCAGATATTCAGCTTCATATTCTACCACAAGTACGCTCATCTGTTTTGACATGCTGCTCGATTCAGTTAAGAAGTCTGTTGGGAGCCTACAAGGCAAAAAAAAAACAATAAACGTAAGGATATGTGCTCTTAGTTAATTCTGGAGGAAAATCCCCCATTTAGGATTTTTTTTATGTTTTTATTCCAAGTTGCCACTTTTAAATGATATAGCAGCTGTTCATGCACTGCCTGATAGAGATCGTTTACCCCCGAAAGGGAAACTGAACATGAAAATAGTTAATAATATTGTGATAATTACTTTCCTAAAGAGAGAAACATCAGACAATCACCCAGAAATACACAGGACTTTAACGCACCGCAAGGAGTTCAACAAAGTAAGGCAAGTTTATCTATATGACATTTTAGTGGCAAGACAATTCAAAGTGCTGCACGTGAGAAAAAAAAGAAAATATGCAGTGGCTTAGAGGCAACACAAAAAGAAAATGAAAGTGACTCATTGAAATGAGAGGACTGTAAAAAAAATTGAGAAAATGAAAATACAGTTAGAGCAGAAACTTAAATAATATTTATTTAAGTCAAAGGTCACTTTAAACAAATACCACTTTAATCTTGATGTAAAGCAGTTGAGGGTTTCAGCACTTTTACAGTTTTTTGGGGAGTTTATTCCAGATTTGTGGAGCATAAGAACTAAATGCTGCTTCACTGTGTTTGGTTCTGGGCATGGAGAGTAGAGCCAAAAGGCCTGGGAGGTCTGGGTGGTTGATACACTGACAAGTTGGTCAAATAATTTGATGCTTTTGAGACTAACAGAAGTATTGTTGGTATTTAAAGCCTATTCCCTGATGATGATTTCAGAACTGCGTGATGTGCTCCACTTTCTTCGTTTTAGTGAGGACACAGATAGCAGCATTCTGGATTCACTGCAGCCTTATGATCGGCTTTTTAGGCAGAACCTGTGAAGACACTTCTGCAGGGAACAGTTCTACTTAAGACGAACTTGTGAATTTGTTGTTCAAGGTCCTGCTGAGACATTAGTCCTTTAGTTATAGAGATGTTCTTTAGATGATAGAAGGTGATGTCATAAGAGAAAGATGCCCATAGCATCACAGATCTTCCACCATGCTTAACTATAGGTATAAGATGCTTTTTTTCTATAAAACCTGTTTTTTACCACCATTAAACTCACCATTTATGCTCAATAACTACACGTTCTGTCAGTTCATCAAGACAAATTTCAAACCTCTGCATATTTTTAACAACACACTAGGTTCAGTGGCCATTAGAGCTGTAGATGAACTATCCACACATCAGGACTTGTGGTAGGAACCATGAATGCCTTCACTGAACCAAGTTAACTTCATTTATGCATTTTGGTGCAACAACTGAAAGGCTGTTCTCATTTGAAACAAATTGTATTTCCCGCATAAAAGGGATCATTTTTATTACCATTTCTTTGGCCTATTTTTATCTTTTTGTCTGAAAATCGTTCAGCTGCTCCCTTACCCTGCATCCTAATGAGAACTGAGTCAGCAGGGTGTATTCTGCTTTAGCTTGCCAGCTCACACAGAGGTATATTTGTGCCACGCAGCTGCTTTTTCATCCAGCTGCTTTTTCATCAACCCAGCTCCCCAGGTTGTACAGAAAAAAATAAAATACCAAGCATCCATCAAGCTTTAGAAAGAGCAGAAAGCATCATTGTAGCATTCACCCTGCTTGAGGCCAGGGATGAAACTACAAATGTAAGGTATCTGTTGACCTCATTTTGCTTCATACAAACAGAAGGATGGTCCTCTCAGCTTTTCAAGTGCCGAGTATCTCACTTGCTCTGGAGGAGCATCAAGCAGCCCTTAGTGGATGATAGAAATGAAAAAACAACACAGGAGAACTAATAGGAAGCCTGGAACAGCGGGCTGTAAACAGCTGCACAAAACTGCCATCTTGTGAAAAAGTGAAGAAATTACAAGGGAGTTTTTTGGGTTTAGCTGCTGTTAATAACTGTTAGACTTTGCATTCGTTGTAAATCCAGATTAGTTAATTTAAGCCAACAACTTGTCCAAAAGGATCTACACCAAAGTGGACTTTAACTGTCTAAAAACAAAATCTGACTCAAAGAATGTCAATAGTTTTATGCACATGCAGTTTCCTGAAAATTGAAAGCAAGTCCAAAGTACAGCCAGAGGATCATTTATTGACCAGGTTTTTTGTTTTGCTTACACTTCTATTTTATAGTATGCAGGAAAAAAAAACATCCAGTTGCTTGTGTCTTAAGAAGACACAGGCTTGGCGAACTAAATGAATTTGTTTAGTGATTTTTAGAGTGGCATCTGACTCTGATATTTAAACATTAGTTATGTTGACTTTCTTTCAGTTTCCTAAATCTTATCTTTTTTATTATTATCATTGTGTCTTTTATATTTGATCCACTTATTTTATTCTATTTTTTATTTTTGCTTCTATGTCACAGGAATGTACATTTCTTTTCTCACATACAGCAGTTTGAATTTCCATACAAGTAACCTTGTCTATTTCCATCATCGTTTTCTATGAGCAGAGAATCTAATTGACCACCAGTCATCACCGACCGTCACAGAATAATCCTCACCAGCCCTACCAGTTCTGTTTGGGGGTTTTATCAGTGCATATCCATCTAAAATGTATTAGTTTGGGTAAATTTCACTACAGCTTATATCAATTTTTTAGTGCAAGCTTATTAATAGAGTAACCGAGTCCTTGTGGTGCTTCTCAAGATAATGGAAAATTGACAAAGGTTTTAAGGTCTAGAGTCGCTTACAGTTTTTAAAGCAATGCTGTTTAAGTGTCAATTTATGTCATAATTTCATCACAGCCTGTACTGTATTAATTAAGGATGCACCGATCCGATGTTTTTAGCAGTTTAGATATTAAAAAAAAAAAAAACAGATCGGGTATCAGTAAAAATTGACTGGATATAGGGGCTGATCTATTCATCATGGCTCTATGTTGTGCATTGCCGTCCTGCAGCAGCGCTGCGACACATATTAGCTTAAAGCCATTAATCAGACCTGGACTTTGTTTTCCTTCGTGTGTAAAAATAAAACTCCCAACATGTTATGAGCAACATATTCCTCTATTAGAAAATTGCAATTTACAAGAAAAACAATCTCCAGGATAAACAATAACACAAAGACATTTCTGTGTTGCAGCCTTCCTCTATTTACATCTGCAATAGTCGGAGCAGAACCTAAAGGCAGAAGGAATGAAGACTAATCTGTATGAGAAGCAAACCTGCAGACATGATAATGGGACAACGAGCAGGTTAGGTCATCGTCTGTTCAATATGTAGACAGTAAGGTTAAAAAGCAGCAGTCACTCTGTTGGAGTGAAATGATGATGAGTTTCCTGAAGTTCTGACGTTTGCTAACGGATTAGTTGAAGTGCAGAGATGTAGTCAGTTAAAGTAAAGCAGGACGGCTCTCCTCATTTCTTAGCTTTGCCTTTCCCCTTGCCTTTGCCCTTCCCAGACTCCTCCTTCTTCGCCTTAGTCGACTCTTTAGTTGTTTTGGTCTTCTTCTGCTGCAGAGAGAAACCAAACCGGTGAATTAACCCATGAGCGGATGTTTTCTTTCAGCTCTGAACATACTTACTTTGATCATAGCGTCGGTTTTCAGTCCGTCTGCTTCGTCCTCAGACTCCTGATCCTCTGGGCCTTCCTCTCCTCCTCCCAACTCCATGTCTCCTCCACCTCTGCGGCCTTTCTTCACAGCTTGCAGGGAGTACGGCGTCAGGTGGACCTCCTTGTTGTACGCCCGTGTGAAAGCTGCCTTCACCTAGAAGGAGCAGAGAAAAAGGGTCAAGCTGGGATTACATATAAAAAACAGACATGTTGAAACTGGACCCCCCCGGCTCACCTTGGAGTCTAGTTTGCTGTAAGGATCAGGCTGCCCCCCCCAGACGCTGATCTCCATGATGCTGTCCACGTCCTCCTTGAGGAGCTGGTAGTCGTCCAGGAGCTGCACAGCCTCAGTGGCGCCCTCTGCTCCGTGCCTCTGGAGCGGATGCAGCAGCGCCTGGCGCAGGAAGTGCAGGTAGTCCAGGTTCACAGCCTGTCTGCTGCTCAGGGTCCTGCAGGAGCAGCGAGCTTTAAACACCCCGTTCAGGCTGGGCTCCGAGGGGAGAAAGATTGGCTAACGAGGCGGCTTACTTTAAGCTCATGTGTGAGGTGAGCTCTTGAATGATGCGGGAATGTTTGTTGGTGGAGGAGTTCTTGCCGAGCCAGCTGGGGAACAATGGGAACTGAGACATGTAGCCTCTCATCAGCTCGCCTGGCAGCACGCTGGCAAAGATGGCCTGGAAACACAGCATTTGATTGGGTCACATTAAGGTCAACTAGACATTAATGTTTGTGGTCAAACATTATTAACTGCCTGCAGTCTGATTGAGATTTTATGTAACAGAACAACAAGAAAATGAGTTAAAATCGGTTAGAAAATGTTGAAACAATATGAGCCAATATGAGCAACGTGCTTATTGTGGATAACGTCTGATAACCAATATTTATTTAATATTTAATTTCTCTGTGCCATTAAAAAGGACAGTTAGAAAACACAAGATTGCTTTCCTGTTTCAGTTAAAAATCCCATCATCACCACAGGACAGACACCAACAAACACCACATGGCCAACCTGCTCCTTTCCAAAGACAAACCGGCAGCAACAAGATGGAGATTATCATCGGTTCATATCATCAGTTTTAATCCTCTGACCGTCTATATTAAGGCCTAGTTTGGGCAAAGAACTGCATCGGTATCCAACTGTAAGCTTTTAATTCTGGTCACATTACATCTATCAAGAGTAACCGTGGCGCTCTCCCTCCAGAACTTTAGGTAGCAGTAATATGTTTAAAGTGGGTCACATAAGGGACGAGAGAGTTGATGCTAGAGCGCAGATCCATGGATGGGAGAAGGAGTGAGAACTTTTTTCTAGCAAGAATAACAGTGAAGTTCTGCCACTCTGGACAAGCAAGCTTTCAAGATATGAAACAATGAAACCCTGAAGGGCAACATCTGCATACCTGTAGTTAGAGCAGAAATCTAAATAAAATCATTACATTGGTTTTTTGACTCTGTTACGGCCCCTGGCCTCTTGAGGCGGTGCATGCTCCTTTGTTTTGTTATGCAGGTTCAGCTGTGCCAGGACACCTCTTCTGATTGGCTGTCTGGAAGCTGCAGGAGTCACACCCCATTGGATCAGCAGATCAATCAGATGCTGATGAGCCTCACCTGTACCTTTAAAAGGCTCTTGAAACATTCCTTCAAGGGGACAGCTAGTAGGAAGAGTTTCTGTAAAGCTGTTCCCCAACTTTTTGGTTTGCTACTGCTAAAGCAGTTTGACTGTGGTTGCTGTTACTAGCTTGTGCTAGGGAGGTTTGATGCTCCCTTTTGTCTTTTGAATTGGATTGTTTTGAGTCACCTGTTAGACTGACTTGTTTGAACCTTAGTAATTTCATTTGTACTGCACCTTCTTACATTTGTTAGTCATTTTCTTTTGTTTCAATTGGGTTATGTTGTACTGTGTTTTGTTTCTGTGAAACCCTTTTTTGTAATAAATCACCTCTTTTAATTCCTTTTCTCTGGACATTTTTATGTTACCGCCCCTGGACCCCTAGACCTTGGGGGGGTGTAACAGACTCCCTCTTCCAAATAAGCTCATGAGCTTCCTTAAACGAACCCATAAAGGTCAAGTTTAGAGAGAACTCCACCAATCAAATATATCTGGGGTATCCTTTAAGAAAAAAATAACTAATCATTAAATTGTGCTTTTTTTTCTTGGTAATCAGATTTATTATTCAAAGTATAAGTAAATATAGTTCTGACACTAAATTCCTCTTATTGCAGAGAACCAACTTCTAGATTTTAAAACTAAATATGATTCAGTAGCTTATAGGCAGCTACATTAAATAGATGTTACCTGAGTGGGGAGAAGGGACCAGTTTTGTCCCGATCGGATCCGTCTGTCCACCAGGTCGCCGTCGGCGATGGAGTCGGCAGTCTTACTGAGCAGCACCAGGTGGGATTTGGTGTCACCGCTGTGAGAAGAAAACGGGAACATTAGCAGCACAGCTGGACGGAGAGTCTCAGCAGATCTGCACCGCGGGCGGAGCGCCTCCCTCACCGAGCCGCGGCCGGACGCACGTGCAGGTAGTTCTCCTGAACAAACAGCGGCGCCAGCGAGTAGTCGTGGAAGAAGAGGTCCGACTTGTCGATGAGGCTCATGTGCGCCGCCTCTTCCCCTGCGGCGAACACCTTCCTGCAGACGTCAAACGGCCCCAGCTTCATGTCTTTGCGGGCGCTGGCTGCGTCAGACTTGCACTGGTCGTACGTCATCACCTTGTCTTTGGCCGACCACATGCTCAGGTTGTGAATCACCTGCAGACGACAGCAGCGTGAGGAAACACGGGCAACAATCTGGACCTCAGATCAAGCTTCGACCGTTCTACCTGCCGCACGTCCTGGTTGGAGGCCAAGATGATTTCATTGAGAGCAGGTGGAGGAATCTTGATTCCCTCCTTAAAAGCAACAGACATCATGGCTCCCTGGAACCAATTAAAAGAATAAAGAAAACACAAAAGAGCAGATAGGAATTAGCTTCTTATTGCATGTTTTTCACTGTTTGATGAAGGAGAGGATGCCAACCTTGATCTGCTCCACCCGCGGTCTCTGGAAGCGCAGGTCGAAGCAGTAGTTGGCCAACGACCTGATCTTCGGGTGGTTCCTGTCGTTACACATGCAGATGATGGGAATCTTGGAGTTTTTAATCAGACCGATCATTTCCTGAAAGAGACGCAACCCGTCCGGTCAGGGGTAAGTGTTAGCCATCGGTTAATAGACCCGCTAGAGCCGGAAAATTAATGATGAATAAACATTTCTAAAAAACGCCACCAGCAGGTCAGGCTGGGAGAAGAATGAGCTCGTTTACCTGGATTCCTCCTCGGTCTTCGTTCCCAGCCATACCATCCACCTCGTCCATGATCAGGACGTGCTTACTGCTCACCGTCTGAGACGTTCCTGTGGGGCCGAGAGCAGCAGCTCATTATGAGGGATTTCTATTTGCAGAATTCAAACAGGGTTTGAGATTTACTGAGGAAGAGCGTGTTAACGGTTCAATGTCTCAAAGCAGGAATTTCCTCTCTCAATGGTAAGATTGGCTGATAAATCATTTTTAACTGATTTGTTTGAATTTGCTGTTTATAAAGTTTTAAATTCAGGTGGATGTGGATTTTTTTTCCCCACTAATGAACTCCTTTATCTTATGAAGGTCAGAGTGACGTCAACCTGTCACCTTTTGTTCTGGGGAATTTATTGAAATCTCATCATTTCCATTTTTCCATAATAGTCATATTCCTAATATTCAACTGGTTAAGAGAAAACAAAACATGTGTTACTACAATATTTAATTTCCCTTTGGGATAAACAAAGTATTTTTGAATTAAATATACAAAGATGCATTATGGTTCATTATTGGCCATAAAATGTAGAATCTTCCTTGTCTAAATGAAACCATAGCATTATTTTACAGAGTTTTTAAGTCTGTGCTGGATTTAATGCATGGAAGTGGGACACATGCTGCCTTCCCTGGTTAGGAGGAATCCCCCCCTCCACCCACGCTAAGTCTTTCCTATCCAGTTCCACGCAGCTCCCAAACCACAGTCATTCAAAGTCGTTAATCATTTGTCAGCTTTTCTTTAATTTCCTCATTCAACCTGGAATTCATTGAAATTGTATCCCAGGCTTTTCCAGACTCCAGGTAGAAAAGCCTCGATCCCACTTTCTTATTTCTCTCTCAGAACTAGAAATAAAGCTGTTCTTACTGCTTGAATCTGAACTGATTAACTAACGTGTTTTGGAAGCAGAGCCTGACCTTTGTAAAAGTTCTCGATGCTGGTGTTGTTCAGTGACTCGGCTACGACTTCTTTCAGGCTGTTTTTGCTGCGGGTGCAGCTGGCGTTCATCTCCACGTAGCTGAAGCCCAGCTCCTTCAACAGCAAACGCATATTTAATGAGGCAACAGTTAAACCAAGTGAAGTCGACTCAGTGGACGTCAGCCTGTGCTCTCAGACCCACCTCACAGACCAGAGCAGCTGTGGTGGTCTTTCCTACACCTGGAGGTCCAGAGAGCAGAGCAGCTTTGTATCCTGATCCGTCGTCTTTCCCTCCAAACTTACCAAACCTTGGTGCTTCAAGAGACAGAGAGAACATTCAGAACCGGCAGATTTCTAACAGTTTAGACTCCATAATAACCTTTCTGCTACCTGCTGCTTTGCCCGTGCCTCCGCTGTGGTGCCTGTGCCAGTTCTGCAGCCAGCGGAGCAGCTTGTTGGCGCAGCTCTGGTCCCCCTGCTGGCCGATTACAGCCTTTAGAGAACGTGGACGATACTTGTCCACCCACAGCAGAGTGGCGGCCTCCTCCTGGGGTGATGGGGGTCCTGAAGCTGAAGATGAGGAGGAAGCAGGAAGGCCCAGCTCCCTGCGGGCCGTTTGTCCGGAGCCTCTCCCCGATGGCGTGCTGCTACCACTGGGTTTGGATCCGCGGTTCAGTGCCTGGCCCGTCTTTGATGGGCTCGGGGTCTGAGGTGACGTGGAGTTACCCTTGGAGGGGGAGGTCTTCTGAGCTTTGGGGGTGCTCTTTGAGCTTTGAGTTGAAGGTGATCCCATTTTTGAGGCTTTGCTCTAAAGAAAACAAAATATAAAGACAGATTTAATTAGAAAGCAGCCCAGAAGGAAAGAAATCATTTCTGAGTAGATTAAAGACCGTTTGCCTGAAACTGATTCAGTAGATATCTTTATGGTCACAATAAACACCTGACTGTTGAACAGGCTGTGATGCTGCTTTGGTCAAACTGTGGACAGTTAAAGAACATCCTGGTTTGTCAAAAAATAAAAATTTAAAAAATATTTTCTTCCTAAAATCATTCTGGTTTTTAATTTTTAAAAAAACATAAAATACTAATAATATTTTTTTTAAAAAAAGCTTTTCCATCTATGCCTTCTGAACTTCATTTCACTTCACCTCATAAAACCAAAGATCACAGTAATTTACTCTTTTGGTCAGATTTCCTTGTTACCAAACATTAAATTAAATAACATTCATCCGATGGGTAACATGCAAAAATGCTCTTTTGTGAAAGAAAACTACATAGATGAAAATGAATGGGCCGATATAGGTGATTTATTCAGCTGTTTATTTGTAATATCAAGCAGTTTAAAAAATGCTGAGCGAGTTCCTGCTTAAAATAAACTTTCATGTATTTTTTCTTTGTTGTCATTTTTAAATTAAAATAATAACAAAACTAAAATATAAAGAAAAAGTTAAAAAAGGAGAAGACGGGCTGCAGCCTACCTTGATGTGTTAACGGTTCAGGTTTAAATGGGAGCTCTGTGCGCTCTGGTATTCATCCTAACGGGTTTACTTTAGGCAGGTGTGGATTTGTGAAACTGGACTCTGATGATGCTTCCTCTAACTCAACACGCAATGTTGTTAGAAACATGGGGGGGGGGGGTCAGCGCTCTGCACCAAGAGTAGGCCAAGATTCACCGGGCCGCCATTTAATTTTGTCCCGTGGTGCGAAAAAACTTTTTAAAAGCAATAAAAAGCTAAATAAGTAACAATGCGTTGTAGGGTCGCACTGAACCAAGAGTATTGCATCGTTCAGTTCAACACAAAGCGTTACAGCCCTAGCAGTATAGAAGCACCGACCTCAGCTTCTGCAGCGATCTCATACTTGGACTTCTTTCCTGGTTTGGTTCGGATCAGCTCCAACAAACCGTCCTCATCCAGAATCTTGGTGCCTAAACTCTCAGCCTGAAAAAGGAGAACAAACCCGTGAGCTTCACACGAATGGACATGAAATGATAAAAACATTTGTTTTTGTAAAGTTTGTTTTTTTCCTCAGATATAAATACAGATAATAAATACATTGACCCATTTCTTTTCACCACTTTTAAATTGGAAAAGATGACAAAACCTGTTGTTCATGTGAGACAGATGTGTGCTGATCTTCATAGGATGAGGAAGATCTACGAAGAAAATCAACCTTTTTCTTTTTATACTTATTTTTTATTGAACATTTCTGAACACATACAGTGGAGAGGCAACAATACATTCAGCTTCATATACAATGTTGGACAACCGTGTCCATATTTATCCGGATACAAGAATGGTATCCTCCTAGCGTCTGTAGTCGCTCCATTTTTCCCATTTAACAATAAACTTGTCCTCCTGCAATCTTAGCCTATGTGTGATATATATGCGAGTAATATTTTTAACAGATATTCATCATCCTTTTGAATTACATCGTGTGTGAAGCATCCCAGATAAGGTGTTTTACATTATCTGGATATTCCAATATGTTTTTCAAGATAAGGCTAACCTTATCCCAGTATGTGGTTACCTTTTGATAGAACCAGAATATGTGTGTGTGGCTACATCAGTCTGGCCACAGAGTCTCCAGCATGGCTGCGAACTGGATACCATCCTGGTCCTGATCTTTGGTGTTATAAAAAATCTAATCATGTTTTTCCAATTAAATTCCCTTCACACACGAGAGCAGGTGGCTGTGCACTGCATTTTACAAATTTTAAACCACTCCTCCTCTCTTATGTGTTCCTTCAATTCGCCCTCCCATGTTTCTTTGATGTACATAGTAGATGTCTTCCTGCCTGCCATCAGTCCCTGGTACAGTGCTGAAATGACTCGTAATTTATTCCCCTCATAGGCCTTATAAAATATCTCTATTATTTTACTTACGTTGGTTTTTATCTCTTTCTCATAATAATCTTTTATTTGCAGGTATCTATACTGGTCTTGATCCTCCAGTTCATGTTTTCCCTTTAAGTTACTGAAGCTCAGCAGTTTGTCCTTTTCAGTCAATGTACACATTGCTGTGGCACCTTTATTTGCCCATTGTTTGAAACCTGTATCATAAATAAATGGTTTAAACCTCGGATCCCCAGCAAACCAGCTCAAACTCCTTGTTTCCTTCTCTAACTTGTAATTATCAATCACCGTGTTCCATATTTCAATCGTAGTTTTAGTTATTGAATCTAGCTTATTGCTTAGTTTGCCTAAGAGTGTTTTATGTGCTATTGAATTTTTAACTTCTATGTCATTTCTACCTATTTCCAAATGTTTCCATTTTGAAACATAATGATCTTTGCTCCAACATACCAGAGGTCTAATTTGTGCAGCCCAGAAATATTCTTTTAGGACTGGTAAACCCAGACCTCCTTTATTGGGAGCTGAAGTGTTTTATATCTAACTCTAGGTTTCTCCCCATATAAACCTTGAGATTCATCTGTCCCATTCTACAAATTGTTTTTGCGGGATAGTCAGTGGCAGGGACTGAAACAGGTATAACAGTCGTGGTAAAATATTTATTTTAGTTATCTCCACTCTAGAGCTGAGATCCAAGCCAATGTCCGAAAATCCACCTTTTTTATGCAGGAAACATGATTTCTCGTCTTTATGCACCAGAAGGAACCTTGGACCCATGGCACCAACTCAGGGTCTGAGGTTTAAACCCTGCCCAGTCAGGCAGCCAATGTTTATCCTGTATCAGGCTGTCAGTCCACAGACCAACACTGACCGACCATCAAACCAATCATGTTCAACATTATGGCAGGAAGCTTAATGTTCTCCACATATTTTCCCATCTATCCCATGAGCTCAGACCCACATCCATCGGTGAAAACAACTGGCTGCCTCGGAGTTTAATAGTCACATCTAACCTCTGATGTTAAGACGTGTGGCTCACCTTCTCGAGCTTTGACACTCCGCTGTCTCTGCCCTGCACCAGGTAGGTGGTCTTCTTGCTGACGTTGCCCGTCACTTTGCCTCCGTAGCGCTCAATGAGAGCTTTGGCGTCGTCTCTCTCCATCGACTCGAGGACTCCTGTCAGCACAAACACGCAGCCCTCCAAACAGTTCTCGGCTCCCTGAAAAAAAGGACAGAAAACTTAAGGCTGATTCTGTTGAATCCGTGGATTCCTCCTCCCACTGGTGACGTTCCGCCTAACCTTTGGGATTTCCTTGGATCCCAGAGCTCGTGGTCCGTCCCTGTTGAGGAAATTCCTGAAAGCTAAAGAGTGCATCTTCTTCTTTTCTGCATCTTCAGGACTCGTACTTGTGCTCTGGTTGGGGAACAGAAGAAAACGTTAAAACTCAAACTAACGGCTCGGTGTTGTCCTCTTGAACGAAGCGTTTTCTTGCAGGAACTGGTCCGGCGTTACCTCGGGCTTCTTGGGAGAGGTTTTAGGTGCAGTGGGTGTGGTTCCTGTTTTGGGTGTGAACTTCAAGTCTGAAACTGACGACGCCTTGGGCTCCTTCTTTGGAGAAATTCTGTTTTTAACCGGCGAAGTAAGCGCTTTCCTTTTTGCTCCTTCGTCCTTTCCCTCGTCCTGCTTTTTCATCATAGCTAGCTTGGAGCTGGTTTTCACTGGAGCGGGACTCTTCTTGGGCGACGGACCGACCACATCCCCTGAAGTGTTTCGACCGCTCTTCGGCGGGCTGCTCTTTTTGGGCGTCGTGGCTGCGCTTGGTTTTTCCTCACTGTTTTTGCGAGACTTTGGAAGAAAAGAAAAATATGTTTAAATTCCCCTTACATTAAGAGGAAAGCCTTTGTAATAAAATCATAGCAAACATTACTTTTTTGGCCTGAGGTTCTGTGTCCAACATGGCCAACGTTCTGGCAAACTCCTCGTCCTCGTGGACTTGTTTTTCCAACTGTGTGGGAGGAAAAAAAACAACAACTAACCGTTAAAATCAAAAGGAATATTAGAGGATAAAAATGTTTCATAGTTAGTGACCATGCGTTTCTACGACAGCTTGTAGAACCACCTTTAGGAGTAATTGGACCAAATCTCTATTAGCATTTGTCTTCCAGTTTTTCCATCCTACAAACTGACATTTTCAGGCCTGCGATCTTCAACCTGCGACTGCGGAGCCGCAAAGTATTGTGATGACCCACAGAAACCCCCGCCCAGGGTCTCCACATCACTGGTTGTTCTCCAGCAAACCTTTGAGTCCTTCATATATCAAACAGGACTGAATGTGCTGCAGACTTTCAATAATTAACACAAAATGCATACAAGTTCACGACTGTAGTACGAGAAAGTGTTAAAAAAAAAGAAGCTTAAAGGGGTGTGAAAACTTTGGGACATTGATAAGTTAGACAAAATGAGTTTGTTAGAAATAATTTCAGCTATTTTTTCAGATCTGAGCAGATCCCTCAGCTCCAACTGTTTCAAACTGATGGTGCTCAGAAAGTGGTGCAGGTAGCCAACATACACATGCAGCTGCAAAGAGCTGCTCTTTAAGAAAACAAAAACTATGTCAGAAGAACCTCAGGAGGAAATAACTTCTCTGAGCTGCATTCATATGACAGAAAAGAAATAAAAGTTAAAAGTTTAATTCTGCGGAACAAGCTAACACACCTCCTTGGCTTTATGTGGAAAAGAACCTGCAGCAATAACCGTCTTACCTCCATGTCTTCTTCCATCTGCAGCTGCCGCGCCATTTCCTCGTCACTGATGAGGTCTTCTGAGTCTTGGGTCGGCTGAAGGAATACAGAAGGTTTATAAGGTCAGTCTGCTGCTTGAGCGTCTCAATTCTGCAGAGAAACAAAAGCATTAGAAAGAAACTTCAGGGAGGATGGTGAACTGACAGCCTTCCGTTTGGCGCTGGCTACCAGCTTCCTGTCAGAGCGGTGGATCTCTCCGCTGCCGAAGTAGTCGAGTACAGAGGTGGGGGTCTGCTTGGGTTGAGGAGGGGGGGCCAGTTTAGGGGTTACAGGTGCTTTGGGGCTCTTGATCCCCGTTTTCCCCTGACTAGAAGAGACCTTAGCAGGAGACTTTTGCCGCTTTTTGGTTTTTGCACTACAGCTGTCTTCTTCTGACTTTTTATTGGTACAGTTCTGTTTGGACTTGGAGGCCGTCCTCAGACTTTGGAAGTTGTCACTATCAGAGTCTGCAAGTTCAACAGAAACAGACGTTGTCTTTAAAGCTTTAAAGACTAAACCTTTTCGGTGTGACTAGGATTTATGAGAAGGTACCGGACCTGTTTCAGAGACGTACTGAACAGGATCCTTCTTAGGAGGGGGGTCTGCTCTGCTGGTCGCAGCTTTCTCTTTGGACGGTTTCTTAGTCTTCATCACTGGCTTCTCCTCCTCTGCCTCAGAATCTGAGCAGAGCAACAAACAAGTTATTCATTTCTCATCTTATTAAGGATGATGTAACTCAAAGAGCCCCCCCCATCATTCTGAAGGGAAAAAAAAATCCCCAAAAGGTTTTCTGTCAACTTGATTATTATTGAAATGAATAACATTACTTTTTTTTTTTTTTTTCGTTTGGAAACTAAATCTTAACTTAAAAACAAGATTTACATCAAAAAGAAAGTTTAGCTCTATGGCACCAATAGTTTGTTAATTAAAAGGCTAAAGTTGGGAACCAGTTTGAAGTTAACCTTGATTTTAATAATCATATTAAGCAGCAGTCCTGTTCCTCCCTCACATGTTGCTGCACACTGCTGGTCAGCTAACTGAACGAAGGCTCCACTCTCATTCCTTTGTAATAAACACTAATTCAGCTGTTTAGACACATTTCAGGCTACAAAGAGCGCAGATTGTTGCCGTGTGTAAACTGAACCAGATTCTTGTCCAGGATTCCCTTTATTTAAAAGATATAACCGCTAAAATAGGAAAGTTATATTTATGTTTCTATCCGTGGAGAAAACTAGCAAATAAAGCATAAGATTCTGTTTAAATAAATACTTGAAAACTGTTGCTAAATTTAGAGCAGATTACGCTAAATTTATAAAGATGGAATTTTGTATTTTATGTGTCGCCACTTAAACATCAGTTTATCAAAGTAAAAAAAAAAATGCATTAATAACACTCCTTATGTTATTAATTGTTGCTGTTACATCACTTATAGGCATCTATCAACCAACCAGGGACTCCCACTATTCTAGGTCTATAAAAAAAATATCAAATATAAAAGGTACCTTTGTGTGTTTTGAATACAAAACAAATAAAAGGTTAAGGACATATTTTAATGTGGGGAAAAAAAGAAAAATTCATGATCAATTAATATTTCAATAGATCATCAATTGCAAACAATATCTTTATGGATGGGCTTTCACTACCTTTAACCTGAAGTAGATTATAAAGAACATGCTAATCCTCAGAGGGGGTTATTGTGACGACAGGAAAGAAATATGGGGAAAATATGCTTTTCTTGATGCCAATATTCTAAATGGCAAAAGTTGTATTTTATGTTTTGTTTTGTTTTATATCGTGTAATTTTGATTCAAACGTTCTACTTTTAAAAACCCTGCAATTCATCCCTTCTCTCCATTGAAATTGATAAAAATTGGATTTTGGAAATCATCCAGAAAGACCTTAATCAGTGTTTCTCTATGCTACTGGTCTACAAATGATCATTTATGACTAAGGTTCCCAAATTTTTCAGCTCCTGACCCACAAAATGATACTAGAGTCGATTGATGGCCTAAACTACTGATTAAGAATAGAAGCGTTTCAACAAAATCAATTACACACAGGTGTAATAATACAACAGGGGTTATAGCTGTTAATGTTAATTGTTTAATTTGATTGTTATAGTTGATCTCAAGACTCCATACTCGTTGGTCAAGCAACACAATTTGGGAATCAGTGATTTATGATAAGAAGCTTAAAATTTCCACACCTGATTCTATGACTTGACGTTTCTTTCTTTTCTTGTCACTTCCTTTGTGATGACCCTCATTTTTAGAGCTTTTGACCTGAAGAACATGAGTAAAAATAGTGTGATGAACCAGAAAGTGGGATCCAGGGCCTTTCCACGTGATGGATAATAATATTATCTTGCCTTAGAAGTCTCTTTCTTTTTTATATCTTCTTCTGAGGAACTCTTCTTTTTCTTCATCCCATCTGGTTTGACGTCTCCATTAGGGGAAGGCTTACCTGTCACTGGTCCAAAGAACCGCCTGATATCCTGAATACAAAATATTTAATGAGGCAAATTAAAACATGGCACAATTGGAAACGTTTCAACTCTCAATAGATCCTTCTGAGATTAGAAACACAACACTGATGAAGACAAACCACACAGTGACTAAAGTCCGGAGGTTTCATTAGAAATCAGAGGCTCGCATTCCCTCAACTATGATCCCGTAAATTGATATTTTTATACCAAAAAGCAGGTAAAAAAATCTATTATTTAATGCTCTTTATTAGTGCAGCATCACAAGTTTTCGAGCTGGTGTGGTTTAGCAGCAGCTAAAGCTGGGTGCAGCTTTAACCAATCGACTTAGCAGTTATTATTTCGCTTTATTAAGTAACTTTGGGTGTTTCTGCACCTCCTGGCCTGAGTGGTCAGAAGCTTAGACTGTTACCTACCATGATGGACCCGCGTCTCTCGCAGTTTGGTCTCTGGTTTGTAGCAGAAAAGTCAAAAAACCTTTCGGCGGCTTGGCGCGAAGCGCTGCTCCGGTCGCTAGGAGGTGACGCACCGGGAGCGGATTGGTCGCCGTGCGTCGTTACATCATCAAACGGGTCGGATTTATTTGGAAACAAAAACTAGACATTACACTGTAAAATTCAAGCAAAATAATATAATGCGATTATTTTGTGTCAAATTTATTCTCTTTTACTATTTGTGTTGCCTCTATGCTATACTTCCCTTTTCCTCATGTACAGTACTTGGATGGTTCTGCCACTGAAATATCCTATAAACTTGCCTTCTTTATGAGGTGCATCATCTTCCCTTCAGTTCTTCCTAGCTTGAACAGGAATCAGTGTACCAGATTTTAACATTGCTCTTAATCCTGTTCTTGCATTTCTGTTTCCTACCCTTAGCTCCCATCACTATCCTCTGCAGGGCCTCCAGGTGGAGATTCACATGGAGATGGGATAAAATAAACACCCTCTTCTCCACTGTTTACTATGGCTTTTTATATATTGCTCCAGCCTTTAACTTCTACACTGTACATGATCAAAATGCCACACTTTATAAAAGTTTACTTTAGTTTTCTAACCCGTTATTTGGCCATGACAGCATTTTCCTTGATGTTTAAAATATAAGGGTGTTGATCAGTATAGGTTAAAGGACAAGACCTTAAAAATGTCTACATCAGGTGAATTGTATATGAATCATTAGCAGACCAAATTTTGAAACTAGGATCTGATTGACAGGTTCAGTTATGTTCTGTAGGAATATCCTTTTATTGCAAAAACTCATTTTTATCAGAAGTTTCGTTTAGTGTTTCTGAGGACAAATTGAATCCCATACAACCTTCGATCTCTCGAAGGTCTAAGTATTAGAAATACATCCGGAGCATCTAAAGTGCAATACTTGGAGATATGGGCTGATTTAGAGATAACCCGAGTTCAGGAAATAAAAGCCGTTTGCGGTGAAAATTTGAAGTTGAGATTTTTTTTTTTTAAACTTGCATGCCAGTTTGACTTCTCACTCCAAACCATGACAATGGCTTATGCATTTTCTGAGGCCATCTGTGAATGACCTCTCAAAGTGAAACAGACCTTTTGGTTATCTGTTGCCTTCATATCATGACCTTTAAGTTTGAAGTTCAAGTAAACAAAGACAAATCCCTCAGCTGCAATAACTCATCTATGTTTAGAACAAAACTTGCAAGACAAAAATGTATAAAGATCTTTGCTTTATTGGTCATAACAGGATAAGTGAATATTTATTCCACATCTTGCTCCACCACGGTGGTTTTCTCGCTGACATAAATGCCATCCAGGAACTTTCTGATGTCCTTTTTTCTGACGGTGGTAGCCTGTTGGATCAACGCCGCTGCAAAGAGACCAGAGTCATATTAGAGTAGGAACTAGTTTCAAAAGTTTCAAAAGCATGAAGAGGGTGACCAATACATTATAATTTCTCTGGGCTTGGACCAGAAGATAAAAAAAAAAAAAAAAAAAAAAAAGATTATGGTAAAGGAAATACTGAAAGTGAGAAAGCTGGGGTGGATTCAGAGTTCAACAACATACAGACTGGATCATAAGCAAGAAAACATCCCAAATAGTTTGAGCTAACAAAGCTTGTACAATTGCAGAGAAATTTCAAAACATTTCTAAATGTTAGAATTTCCTCTTATAAAACAAACTGGCCCCATGAACCTTATGCTAAATGTTTAGAACATATCTACAGTGCTACATTCAATGAAGAACAAGGCTCCTGGGTTTTTATAACTGAACTTTGAATGAGAATATTAGAAGAAACATGCAACAGAAATCTGCAATAGAAAGAAAAGTTTACGGGAAAAAAACTGCAGACAGACACAAAGCAGGACGTTAGCATGCAGGACAGACGCCGGCGGCATCATCTAACCTCTACTTCAGGGAGGATATTTCTACTGTTCTGGTTCCACTACTGTTCCCTTCTCAGACACGTAAATGCCATCCAAGAACTTTCTGATGTCCTTGTTTTTGACTGTGGTGGCCTGTTGGATGAGAGCAGCTGGAAGAGAGGAGGTGGTGATGAGCAACATGGTAACTTCTGTCCTCACATTTCTGTGATGCTGTTTGAGCTAACAGACTAAAACACTTTAAAAGGTGGAAATTTAAACTATACTTCAGCACACGTTATTTTTAATTTTTCCATTAAGAGGAAGAACACAGCAACCTAACAACACACCCCTCATCAGAACTGACGGAAATTAATCTTTTATACAAGATAGATCCATCATCTAAATTAAGACAAGTAAACATTCGGGTTAAAAACAAACATAAAATAATTACATTCTGTATTTTCATTCTGACTGAATGAATCAGATTCAGAGGAGTGTCTGATAATGAGGAGACCTACCCGAGTTGGAGACCAGTTCAATGTCGTTACCCTCCAGGACCAGCTCGTCCTTCTGGGCTGCAGACACTGAACACGCCACACCTGGCAGGATACGATAGCATTTAACATGCAGCCACTGGACATCAACAGGTGGATTACAATCAAACCTTCAAATCTGGGCCAAGAAAACCACAGATGCTTTTAACTCTGTTGTAGTTCCACTTTATAAAACAGGCCAGAACCAACTACTATATCTTGACCAGTTCAATCCTGGTTCTTTCAAAAAGAGAAAAAAAAAGGCAAAAAAAATATTGCAAGTAAGAAAGTCCTAGGCATTAAACTAATGTTCCATCATTTTAATTTTTTCCAGAACCATCCCAAGAGATTTAATCCATCTACTGATCTGCCCTTATTTGTGGGTATAATTCTTTATTAAATAGCAAATATGAAACCACATCGATGGTTTGAGTCTAATGATGCAATGACAATGAATGATGCAAAAATCATTTAATTTTAGGTGGGATTTAAACTGCAAAGGAGCTTGTCTGAAGCTAATTGAAGCAGTTTATGTAGGCTTAAGGATGGAAAGCTAAATTAGGCATTTCTAAAATAACCTGAACTATTGCTGCATCATAAACAAAAGCTGCAGCACAGCAACAAGACGGGAGCTTTATTGTTATAGAGATGCAACAATTTATTGATCTGATTCTTAGTGATTTTAATAAATGAAAATATCACAGCATGGTTCTGATGTGCTCCAGAACCAACACACCCTTCACAAATAAATCTAGTCTGCAACTCTATAGGAGCCTACTAGCAATGAGTTCATTGGAATCCCGGGGTGTTTTAAGTAAGAAAACATCAACACAAACTGAGTTCAATCAGTGAGTAGGGCTGTGCTACATGGCAGAATAACTGCATAAACCTCTTAAGTGAATATTATTAAGATTTTATTAGGAATCAGAACCTGAGACTGAAAAAAAAAGTTTAAACTACAACCCAAACTATTTAAACACAATCTTTTAGAAAAAAAAGTCAGCTCTACTTCCAAATTTGCTTAGTTTGGCTGAGTAAATGCCGAGGGGCTAAATCCTTTCTTCAGCTCATATCCCCCATAATACCATGTGGTTCTAGATCGGAGTTCAGTGAACTGTTGAAAATGTTATCTTTGTCGCATACAGTGGACTTACCAGGCCTCATTCTGACACGGCGAATGTACTTCTCTCCCAGGAAGTTCCTGATTTCCACCAGCGTTCCACTCTCCTGAATGACCACGTTGATGGGGAAATGGGCGTACACAGAGCGCATTTTATACCGGAAACCCTGAAGCATACGACATGTGTTAGACACTGAGCTGCAAAGCAAACAGAACTATATTATCTCACAGAAGTCGAGCAGAACCTCACCAGAGTGACGCCTTTGATCATGTTCTGGACGTGGCTGCAGATGGTGCGCACTGTTGCCAGCTCCTTCCTGTTTCCCCACCATTTATCCACGCGAAGCTAAGGAATTATGGGATTAATTAAAGCTTAGAATGAATTTTATAATCCTTCATTGATCAGGCTAATACAGCCCAAACCAACATTAGATATAAAAAGATCAAACAAGAAATGATCACAGACTTATTGACTCGAGTTAAAAATGTTGAAACCATTTAATTATTGACCACACATGGATATAAAACTAAGAGGCAAATTGATGGAATCTTTCAGCAAAGTAAAAATCAACTCACTGGCAAACTCGAGTGATGAAAATAAAATTTCAATCATTAACAGAAACCAACAGATAAGTTTTATTTTAACTTTAAAAACTCCAGTCATCTTTCAATGACATTCCTCCCGAGTCCAAAACATTGAACTGGCTCCATTAGCAGCAAACAACCTTCAGATCAGAGTAACACCCTTTCAGCATCATCATGTTTACCTTCTTCTGTTTCTTGCCCAGCAGGCTGAGCTCCAGGTTGATGTGGTTGAACTCCCTGGTGAGTTTACCACGGGGCCCTTTTACGATCACCGTTCGCCCCTTCAACCTCACCTCCACTGTTAAAGACACAAAACACGGGGGCTGTTAAAAACTATAAGGATCCTCAGAAGAAAAAAAAACAGTATGTAAAGATGACATGCTTCTTACCATTGTTTGGGAGGTCGACAGTCTGACTGCTGAGAATGGTCTTCATTCTACAACCAAAACATCACATAACTTTAATATAAACTCAGATATGAGCGCTGAAATAATTAACACACGTGTGAAGATGTTAAAGTTCTGACGGCGTTGAATTTAAGAGTGAGTGGTTGGAGTTAACTGAACTGGACATAGCCGCACTTACTGAGCTAATGCTAACAGGGAGCTAGAATATCTTGCCGCTTCATAAATAAGCGAACAGCTTAATTTCTTTTATTCCAGATCAGTCCAACTACCTGAAGGTAAACAAACCCTACATTTAGAACTGTAACATTTCAACAAGCCGCCGCCATTAACACAAACGGACACTGAGGCCGCAGACGGCTTAAGTGGGGACAAATTACTAACATTTCCTCACAAAAACTGGAAAGAAACTCAAAATATATGTAATGTAGTGAAATTTAACACCGCCGGCCTCTGAATAATGAAGATTATACAAAAAAGTGTATAAAGAGACATAGATGGGATCAGATTAAAACACCAGAAACATTTTCGCAGCTATCCTCACCTCGCCGGTAGCAGAGGAAAGGAAGACGTAAGGGCGTAATGACGCAATTGTAGGGTCCATTAGCAGTACTCATAATCGATTACCGAAAACATTTTTCAATTTAACCTTCAATAGAATAGAATACAACACAATACAATAATGACAGAATAGAATAGTTTATTTTGTTCCACGGTGATGAAACATGACTGAAATATGCACATTGTGCTGAAATAGGAACAGCATTGCTGAGAATCTAAACTTGCAGGTGCATTTTAGGAAGTTATACTCCTCCCTTGAGCCTAAACGTTATAACTTTATTTTAAACAAAAATGTCCTTCGTGGAGGAATTTTGAAAATGTTATTTTCATTAAATCTGAAAAGCCCCAAAAAAATTCACTGCACAGTTCCAGAGGGAAACAAGCATTAAAATCTTAAAAGGGAAATGAACCATCCTCTGTGTAGATTAAATATGAATGTTAAGTTCCTAAAGCACTTGGACTAATTCAATTTTGTTGTCATCGTTAGCTGAGCAAGATAAAAAAAAGTAGTAGGCTAGTTTTATTGCACTAAAGTCTTAATTTGGTGAGCGTGTTTAGCTGCTTCAAAGTTATTAAAATAAAACTTCGAGCTGCTGAAATTAAATGCATAGACCTACCAGTAGAGCTAGATCTCTGGCTCATAGCTATTCAATTATTATTTAACCATTTAATAGAATGGGTTCAATCTCGGCCTGGGGTCTTTCTGCATGGAGTTTGCTGTTATGAAGCTTTAAAACATGATATCTTGCATATTTCCCAGTCAGCTCTACTTTCATGAATGCAACATTAGACCAAAGCAGTTGCTTGCCGAACTTTGTTCCAGGGACTTGCTAGCTGTCATGGCGTTGTTAAAGCAAAGTTCTTGTGTCGTGGGTCGCTTTTCCACTAACCACCTATGGTTAAGCCCTAGATCGGTTCCAAATGTGAGTATCCGCGAGACCCGGAGCATCTAAAAAAATATATTTAAACTGTTAACTGTCCTCTAAGTGAGGCCTTAGAAGCGGGGTCAGTAGGACAGGGGCTAACATTAGCCAACAGTTTATTTTGTAACAGCGGCGCTGAAGCTGCTGACAGCTACCAAAGCAGAATCTGTAAGATGGTTCTTCTACCTTATATTTGGGTAATTAATGGTTTAGTTTACCAGAGCCACTTTTGTTTACAGGTATACACAAGCTGCTTGACCACTGCACCAAAGTCCTCTCCAGACGGGGAGGACAGGAAGAAGGAGCTTCAGAGTCAGGACGGTCCCGGGCTGGAGGACTTTATTTCAGGGGAACTTTCTGAGAAGAGCAAGTGGGCCGAATACAGAGGCAACCTGAAGAGACTGAAGGGAGAGAGGTACATCAACCGGAAAAAAATATATAAATAAATGAAAGACATAAAGCTTGGCTAGAGCTTCAGTTTAGACTTTTTCTTGTATTCTTCTTCTCTGCATCAGCGATCATGCACATCGGTTCTTTGAATCGGTATCATATCCCGTAGACAGTATCCTGCTATACGGTGTTACAAAGACAAGTAGTTCACTGAGATCTAATGTGACAGATAAAAAAAAAAAAATCTAATGTGACAGATCCTCACAAACGGTTGTTATATAGGCATCAGACAGACTGTCATATTTTTGTTCTGTTTTTATATTTAAAAATTCAAATCATTCACTCTGAATTTTTATTCCACCCCAATCCTAATGACTTCATCACTTCCAGCTTTGCATTTTAAAGGATGAGCTCAAATTAATCCAGATTAGATGGACAGCGTCTGTAATCATTAGTTCTTGCTACAGATTCTCTAGTGTATTTAACCCAGGCTTTAACTAGGCCATTCTAACACAAGTATATGCTTTTACACAATTGGAAGCTTTACCGTTGGTATTGTTTTTAGACAATATTAAGAGCCACTTTCCTTTAGCCTTTGTCACTTCTAGCAGATTTTCTTCAACAATTTAGTTCAATTTAATTGCCCAGCAGCTGTAATCAGCTTCAATCAAGCCTCCCACAGGTGTTATGGTGCCAGTGTTTCAGGGCAGAGATGGTGAATGCAGTTATGTGCTGCGTTACTTTTCCAGAACACATTAGTGTTTTTAATCTTTAGATATTGTTTTAGAGCTTGCATCAGTTTTTGTTTCTGGATTTCTTTGTGTTATCTTAAAAGACATTAAAAATAAAAAATACGAGAGAAAAAGTTAAATTTTGACAATTGTAATATGGCAAAACATGGAAAGGTTATGAATATTTTTTGAGGACACTGGTAATACGGTAAATGGCGTTTTTTTTTTTAATACCATTTCAATGTAGTATTTAACTAACATGTGTGCTTATTAGGTATGTGTGAGTGAAAGGATCCTTGGTTTGGGTCATTAATCAAGTCTGCGACATATTCTGCTTTCCTGTTAGGCTGAGGCTTCCTCCATGGCTGAAGACAGAGATCCCTATTGGGAAAAACTACAACAAGCTGAAGAACACACTGAGAGACCTCAACCTGCACACGGTTTGATACCAGAATGAAACCAAACTCATAACTTCCTAAGTTCAGTTAGTAGTAGCTTTTTCCATCCAACAAAAAATGCACATTAATAATAATAAAAAAAACGTCATGTGCTAACTCCATCAATACTATAAAATAATAAACAGCTAAAAAATAAAACAAATGAGTACAAACAGAGTGAAAAAAAAAATAAGACATAGCTATAATTTCTGTAATCATTGCTAAGTGTAAATGAGCAATTACATTTGCTATAAATAAAAGTTCTCAGCAAAGGAAATAAATCTGTATTTAGACACATGTCTACCCGTATATACTCGCACGCACACACACATCTCAGTCTTTATAAAAACGTAAATAGATTTACGTTGGTAGGGAGCTTGATGTAGATTGATGAAGCTGAAGTTACCCTCAACTGTTCGGATGGTTATCTTAACAGGAAAAGAGGTTATTGAACAAAATAGGAAGTGATTTTAATACGGAAATGTTTCTTTTAAAGATAACCTGTGAATACGGTCACTTGAGATCTTTCTGCATAAATAGGACATTTCTCCTTTAGATGCATCCAAGTGCAAGATGACAAGTTCTGTTATGTATAATTTGCAGTTTATTTATATTTATGATATTTGTTCAAACTGCTGGGCACTGATCCACATATGTTAATATTAGTACTTTCATAGCAAAATTCAAAATATTTGAACCTGTTGATTTATATATTTTCAAGCATGCATCTGATTAACTTGAAGGGCTGCGGTTCATACTTGCAACATTTCTAAATAGGAAGTTGGACGTGTACTCTTCTGACTCTCTGCTTTTCTGCTAGTAAATTGTTTTGCGAAGCTTAGATAGTTTTTTAATAATCCTGCGTGTGTTGTATCTTTAAGAACAATGGCTCCCTGTATGTTTCCTTAGGTGTGCGAGGAGGCCAGGTGTCCAAACATCGGAGAGTGTTGGGGTGGAGGAGAGTACGCCACGGCTACGGCCACCATCATGGTGAGCCTCTACCATCATCTTATAGTGAAGGAAATTAGCTTTTTCTCTTTAGCATCTAAAGATACAGGATGTTTGCATAACAGTTTGTAGCAGCACATAAATTATTTCTATAAAAATATAAATACGTAAATACAGAGCAGGTTGGATACTATCACAGCTTCTGCTCTTCTTTGGAGGCATCCAACATGTTTCTATTAGAAATGCACCCTGTTGTATTTACTGGTCATTTTGAGCCTTTTTTTAAGTTCAGATCATGATTAACACACTGATCTGATTGGTTTTCTCTGTTCAAGTTCACCACAAAGATTTGTTCCAAACTATTGCATAAAACTGTGTTGTTCTGATTCTGGTCTTTGAAAACAGCCCCATACCAACACATGTACAGTACAGAATGCTCTCCATACATTCACCAAACCAGTGTTCCTGCCTCATTTAAAAAAAAGAATTCTTAATTAAACAAGGTTAATGTTTCTTAGGTTACTGGAGAATCCATTGTTGTTGCTAACTTGCTACAAAATGCTTGTTTTTACCCACTAACACATCTTTTTTTTTTCTTCCTTTGTGCTGGTAGCTAATGGGAGACACATGTACCCGGGGGTGCAGGTTTTGCTCGGTGAAGACGTCCCGTCGGCCCCCTCCTCTGGACCCAGACGAGCCTTACAACACAGCCAAGGCTATCGCAGCCTGGGGGCTGGACTATGTGGTTCTGACTTCAGTTGACAGAGACGGTAAAGTTCAGTGGTTCAGACCAAGGTTATTATTGTTAGCAAAAACAAATAAAATGATGTAAACTAGAATAAAAAAAAAAAACATTTCCATTAGCTGAAATGATGATAGAATTAGACCTTGCAGAAACAAAAACTGTACAAAGAGTTCACCAAACTGGTTAGAACTAATTGAATTTAAGGAGAGAATGTGCTAAGTTTTGGTTTGTGTTTTTATCCTAATGCATTAATAGGAGGTCTGTTGCTGCAGCACTCTGTCCTTATATAGGATTCTTCTTTTCTGTTTTTTTTATTCATTTTTTTTTTGTCTTGCCTCTGGTATGAAGTCGTATTACATAAAAGACTGAAACTATAATTAATGCAAAACTAAAACATACAAACTGAACTAGCTAAGAAATACTGAAAACAAATGAAAGCTAAAACAGAATTTAAACTGTAGAGGTCAAAACAATAAATATCAATGAAAATGTCAAACCTGTTTAAACCTTGAGGCAGACACACCTCCACCTTAGAAAGAAATGTAACTATCTGTCAAATGCAACGAACACCACATATGTTGTGAAAGAACAAAGTTCCTAAACATTGAGTACAAACTTCAAACCTTGGAAATCTTAATTTTTAAACTAACTCTAAGCGATTCAAACCATCCTTTTATTACAGACTTACCTTTTTATAGTCTAACCCTAAATCTAATTCACAAAACTGTCCTCGCTTTACTAGTCAAATAAAAAAAAAACAATCATGCTCATTCTTTTCCAAGTGTAAGTCTACACACAACTGAGGTAAAAGAAAGGAGAGAACATGAATGAGTCCAGGCCAGGATTCCCCTGCAGAAACATCAGCTCCAGCCTCCATTCAAATTTCAATCCCTGCAAATTCACTAGGACTCCTTTAGTTCCTCTCTGTGGATGATCTGTCTCTTCTAACATCACTTATTTGCAGATATTGCTGATGGAGGTGCAGAACACTTTGCCAAAACTGTTTCTAACCTGAAGGAGAGGTAAACCTGTCGGATGGTTGTTTTTTTTTTAAATTTATTTTCTATGCATATATATTTTATATTTAAGTACTTTTTGCCTGTTGTGTCCAGAAATCTTCACATCCTTGTTGAATGTTTGACCCCTGATTTCCGCGGTGACCTGGCAGCCGTAGAGAAGATCGCCCTGTCAGGTTTAGACGTTTACGCCCACAATGTGGAGACGGTGCGAGAGCTGCAAAGGTGTGCAGACGCCACATTTCACACCTCAGTAATGCACCAGTTTATGATACAAATAAACAGTTTTTTCTTATTTTCATTAAACTCGATTATTTCACTCCAAGCTCTCAGCAGCTTTCTCTAAATTTACTGGCTCATTAACACCTTTACAACACAATCTGACCACCAGGTGGTGCAAGATTCTGAAAAAGTTCTCCTTTAATCTCTTCCAGGCATGTTCGGGACCCCAGAGCCAACTTCGACCAATCCCTAAGTGTGCTGAAACATGCCAAAAAGGTGAAACCCAGCGTTCTCACAAAGACCTCCATCATGCTGGGACTTGGAGAAAGTGACCAGGAGATAATCGACACTATGACTGGTTGGTAGCAGCTGCGGTTAAACACACACAGACTGGCAGAAACAGTTGTTTTACTGCTGCTTTGGTGATGTTTCAGAGCTGAGAGAGGCAGAAGTGGACTGTCTAACCCTCGGTCAGTACATGCAGCCCACAAAGCGCCACCTGAAGGTAAGTCCTCCACTTCCTGTTCCTGCAGGAACATCTATAGTGGACAACTATTTGTCCACTATTGACAAACGGAGGCATAATTCTGATTTGTTTGGGTTTAGGTGGAGGAATACATCCCACCTGAAAAGTTTGCTCACTGGGAGAAGGTTGGAAATGATATGGGATTCGTGTACACAGCCAGCGGGCCACTGGTTCGGTCCTCCTACAAAGCAGGTAAGCATTTTATAAAGTAGAATAAAATAAAGGTGCAGAATTGTTCAGATTGGAGAATAGATTTAAAAGTAGATTTCTCTGCACAGTTTTATCCTTATGTGGTCTTTTAATAATTTTGGGGTTTCTCTGACTGATCATTCTATTTTCATGCCAGTGTTTTATTGAGCTTGTATCAACTTTACATCTATGGGTTCAGGCTTTTGATTTTGAAATAGTTGGTGCAGCTTTCAATGATTGACCCCACTGTACAAGGTGGGGGCAGCCAGAACGATCCTGGTGGATCTGGATCACTTTCTGCACCATTGAGCTCTAATCTGCTTCTATCCAGGTACAGATACCCGCTGCCAAGCTGTTTGACTAATGCACTGAAAAACTCTTGTTCCTGGAGTCTTTGAAACCTTAAATTATATTTTGTGATTTTAAAACTGTTGAAGTACTTTACTTTTAGTTTTAAACCTGTTAGAAAATGGTTTCCCTCAGAGATGAATTTCGATTATTGACCTGAACAAGTCTTTTTTGTTAAAATGCCATCATTCTTCCTTTAAGTAGTTTTAGATCTAAAATTGTCTGGAGATTCAGTTTAGCAATGATCTAAGATCGGATCAACCTGTCTGGGTTTTTTAGTACCATAGAACTGCTCTGTAAACAACATTCAGGTGAAAGTTCCTTTAGATGACCTGAAGTAACCCTAACAGGGGATTAGGCTTAGTCATGCAACAAAACTGATTATCACCAGAAGTTCACAACTAAAGATACAGTCACTTTGTTTGTGAATATTCCTTGAACCTTGATTACAGTTTATAAAATGTACTGTATCCAGATTCCAGCAGAGAAACATAAAAGTAATGCATTCTTTTAGCCAAATGACAAGGAAATGTGGTTTTCAACTAAATAACACTGAAAAGTGTGGCATACATTTATATTTCCCTTCCTTTACAGGATACTGTAATCCTGTAAGAAAAAACAATAAAGGTACTGCACCTGTTGCAGTGTTTCTTCTTCAGCAAGTAGTGGATTTTTAGCATCTTTTTAATGCCTACAGGAAGAAAACGACTAGCAGAAAATCTGATCCTCTGTGTAACAATGTGCAGCAGAGCAGATTCACTGCACAGAATAAATCACTGTAGTAACTTATGTGTTCCTGCTTTTGTGAAACTGAGTTGAACATTAGGCCAGAATATTGGAAAAAAAAAACCAAACCAAAAGCAGACTTAGTCCCGTATCTTGGTTTTATGAAACTGGAAAAAAACCCACAATCTTTGCCTCATCAGGTCAGGCACACGATAGTTTATAGAAGGTCTGAAACAATTAATTGTGATTAATCGATTATTTAAATAATCTTCAACTAATTAAGTAATCGAATAATAGTAACTGGATTATAGAGGCTCTAAAACTTGCCTTTAACTGACAGGGCAACCCACTCACAGCGGTAATTATACCAAATTTGTAAAACTTTGCATTTAAAATAAAAAACCTTTTTTGTCTGTCAGTATGCTCTTTTTACCTGGTTTTAATTGTGTAAAAATCTTTAACATGTTAATTATATGAATAATCAACAGATTAATTGATGAGCAAAATAATCAGCCCTAGTTTGTAGAAAACGTTTCATTCAAGAGGAGCAAACTATCAGCTGATTAATACTAACCTGTTGATCGTCAAGGATTCCTCCTGCTCTTCATCAGAGAATTTATTTATTAAGGTTCAGGGAGTCAGGAAGTTGTTCCAGACTCATTTCTATAGTTCCTATAGTCTGATCCACTTTTAAAAGTCTCTGAAAGCAGGACATCTGGTGTTAAAACTTTACCAAGTTAGCTAATGAAGCTATAATGATTCGTTACGAATGATCTGAATAAAGGAGCAGCCAAAGGACACAAGCTTGTATTAAAGAACCCGGGATGTTTTCTACTTAATGTCTTTAAATTAAATTAAAAGGTAGATGCGATACATGCTACTTTTAATGTTTCATTTTAAAGTAGCGTACGCGTCTTTAGCAGGGGTGCCAATAAATATACAATATTTAAAATTAGGTTTACATTTGATATCAGGGTGAAGTTTAGATGTTGGTGAAATGGGTGAATAGTCTCTCTGGTTTCCTGGATTAGTAAGCGTTGTGAGGAGTATTTTCTTAAAGATTACTTAAATGAAGCTCTCTATTTTCTCCTCAATTAAGCTTTAGGTAACTTGGGAGAATGTTTGCATGCCTGCACAGTGCAGAACTTGGTAATAAAAATCAAATGAGTATAAAGACAGTCTCTTTCCCATCCGGCAGGTGAATTCTTCCTGAAGAATCTACTGAAGAAGAGAAAAGCAGAAATCCCTGCAGTGGAATGAGAAGCTTCCTAAAGCAGCTTGTTCATTTGGTCTTCTAGTCGTTAAACCATGATTTCATGGCAGGAAATAACAGCTCAGTCCCAAGAGAAAAGGAGTGCAGGTATTTAATATTAGCAAAGTAATGACCTAAAATAGAAACCAGGAGCTTAGAACCAATAGTTTGTTTATTTTATCTTTACCTCCAGCCGCCCTGAAGGGCTTCCTGTTTGTAAAAGAAAATCTCCAAGTTGAAAACACAACCAGCCAGGAGCAGAAGCTGTAAATCTGTTTATTAGAAGTCGCCTCCAGCCTGTTCAGCAGCATGTTACCTTA
The DNA here is from genome assembly GCA_034780135.1 of Jordanella pulchra. Lineage (NCBI taxonomy): Eukaryota > Metazoa > Chordata > Actinopteri > Cyprinodontiformes > Cyprinodontidae > Jordanella > Jordanella pulchra. The sequence continues at coordinate 39,766 of JAUZNJ010016136.1, forward strand.
ATCACTGCTGCTTTAGGTTTGATCCAACAAGACAGGAGTCTCTAAAACACTGAAATGAAAATGCATGTGATTAAACTCATGTCTGTTGTACTCCTCTTCCATTAAAGTGATGTTTCCAACATATGTGTGGATACATTTGCATGAGATGAAGCTTATAAATGAGATTTAAACTCACAAAGACGGATTTATTGGAGATGATACATGTAGAAAAAGTATGTAAAGAATTACAGGATTCACATTTCATTGCATTGGCCCCTTAAATGAACTCTGGTTGAGAGGATTAGCATACAGCAACATGATTTATAAAAATAGTAAAAGAAAAGAAAAATCATATAAAACTTTGTATTTAAAAACGGTTTCATTATATAAGAAAATACGCCCGTGTTTATAGTGTTTCTATAAAAACAGGTCATCTGATGTGTGCCAGATTGGATTCTGGGTGTGGTGTAAAGTTATCTGTGCGTTTGGAATGATAGCATTACTAAAATATAAAAGATACTTGATTCGCAGCCCTTTTCAGACTGATGAGGAGCAGCGAGCCACTGTTAGGCCAACAGAGGACAGGATGCTGCTTGCACCCCTTCCCCTCTGCCGTGGAAATTAAAAAGCAGGCAGACGGATGGGGGGGGGGTCGGCTTCATGCTTTTGCCTTCTTGGTGGGAGGCTCGGCGGCAGCAGTGCGAGAACCAACGATTGCAGGGGTGTAGGGGATTCGGGCAGAGGTCACTTTCTTCCCAATGGTCTCGATCTGCAGCCAAAGAGATTAAATGAGCCGAACGGACAGAAATCTGAACTGAGTGGTGTGCAGTTTGTTCTGCTTCATGTACAGTAGAAGGTTTTCTACCCAAACACGTTTTAATTTAGGCTAAATCTATGCTAGCTTTATTCCCAACAGGACTCCTAATCACTGGTCGATGCAAAACGACTTCTTTTCTGAAGTTGCAGCATCAATGGCAAATAAATATTGCAAGGCTTACAACTACGGTGGCCAAGAGGTGCAAACGTGCTCCTAATATGCAAAGTACTGCATAAAACAAAAACGGATGCAGTGGAAAAAATCCTGCAAAAGAGAAATGCTGCGATCACAGAAAATATAAAAGCAAACAGGATTAAACAAATCAAGAAGCAAAAACAACTACAAGTCAATAAAAGCTGCAAACTGGCTCCGCATAATGGAAATCTGACAAACCGCTGAGTGGAGATGATCATCAACTCCTATTGGACCAAAAGCTTAGTAAAGACCGAGGATGGGTCCTGAATTTAGTCAATGGTACCAAGTACTTCTTCATGTAAAATTAAAACGTGCCTAAACATGTTGAGACACGGACCTGCTGCTACTAAAAAGAACTGAGGTGTTGTCACCCAGCAGCACCGCATGGAGAGAGAGGAGCGGTGACCGCTGAAGTTGAACAGAGCTGAACTTTTCTGTGAAATCACAACGTGGCAACCAATCAGGGACTGCTTGTAGGTGAAGCCTTTTTTTCCACTTAAATGGAATACAGAGGAAATAATGTTAAGGTATAAATAAAGACTGCTCTCAAGAGGTTTTTAGGTGGCCTTAAAAAAAAGCCTTTTTTAATAGAGCCCTAGAATCACTGTTTGTCATCCTGCCTTTCCTCCAGCAGAGTACCTCTCAATCCGACCGTCATCCAGACTCAGCTCTAGATGAAACAAAGTGGACTCTCTCTTTTTCAGTGCTTCTGGGCTTTTTGAACTCCCAAGCCGATTCAAAAGTTGTGCATAGAAAACAATTCAGCAGCAGTGTGAGAAGTTAAGTTTCACCTGTGCTTTTAGTATGAAATACAAACAGCAACACCTTGACAGGAAATGCCTTGGGGTTGCCATGGGTAACGGGAGGTCCAACTGAAGTTTCTGGGAGGTTGATTAATTACTAAATATTAAACAATCATTCCACTGTTAGCACAGGAATAACATTATGCAATAACAACACTATGCAGCTGGATCCTCTGCTCCATGCCTAGTGTCTAAGATGACATAGACATGGAACCATTGAGTACTGACCTATATTCCCATCCAATGTCCTCAGGATGGGCATATTATGTCTTTACTAAGGGTCTGGTCCAAAGACAACATGTCTTAATCTTCGATACATTTCAGTGGTATCTAGGCCTATAGACTATAGACTGATATGAGTTGATGAACGTCTTCCCCTAGTGGCCTGGAGAACGTCAGTGAGGCTGAAGCTTTCTTTTACTTGCAGTTTTTGCTACTTGTAGCAAAACAGTTTTTTATTTTTACCATTTATGTATTTGCAGTGCATTAACACATTGCTTCTCTCTTCTGTAACCCCAGCATTTCTCTATAGCAGCTTTTTTTTTTTTTTTTTTGCATGCACTCGGCATGTTAACCTTTTTTTTTTTCTGTGTTTGCGGTGCGTTTGCACCTCTCAGTCGCTGTGTATTACGGGTCCTCTGCTCTCAAACCTTTCTGTGCAGATACCATTTTCGGCTCTGTGCGTATGAATGAAAACGGGCTGCTAAGGGTCCTGTCTGCTCACCTGGAAGCCGATGGTCTGCAGCTCTGCGTGGAGGTGGTCTAGCACTCTGCGACCATCAAAAATGAAGGCTGGTTTGAGCATTTTCTTGTAAATCTTCTCGTAGTCCAGTTCCTGATGCAGCAACAGAATGACATCATAAAAACTGACAGAAAGTATGTGTATGATGAGTAAAGTTGATAATTACCCTGAACATGTCCCACTCTGTGCAGATAACCAATGCATGTGCGCTCTGGCAGGCCTCATAAGGGTCTGTAGTTATGGTCACCAGCTCAGACACTAGAAAGCAGCAAAAAGTGATTCATTAGTTTTTCCTTTGCAGAATAGAGTGACATCATTGCTATCACCAAACTAAGAACTTCAGCCACCAGAAAGAATTGCTGTTAGATTAAGTTGCAATCAAACAGCACTTCAGTTTTAACTGGATGTAAATAATCCTAAATAATGAGGGATCAGATCAGATGCTTCATAGAAGATTCAATGTCTAAAGAAAAGTAACCTGGAAGTTGCTTTAAGGAAATATCTTAAAGCCTGATGTTATTCATGTTGAGTGTCTATTAATATTTAACATTAAACCACACAGTGCTGCAGGGATGGTCAAACAATGCATCGAGCGCAGTTGTATAATCTAGGTCCAAAAAGTAAAAACCCTGCCTTGTTTTCCTTCATCCTGTTCACTTAACCCTTTACGGACTATAGGATCGCCGGCGCTCCCAGATGCATACATATTTTTCGAATGCCGGTAGAATTCGAACCACGTAAGGTAGAGCATTTTTTTTTTGTTTTTGCATATTAAACTGTAAGAATTCCGCTTCCTTTTCCGACCCAAAATAACCCCCCCCTCGAGTTGCTGTGTGCGCGCAGACGAGTTCACAGATTTATAGTAAAAAGGATGGGTCCACAAACATGATCTGGCGTCCATCACTATTGTTTGTAGATCAGCTCGGGTCTGGCCGATCACTTCCTGTGTTGTTCTGACGTTGACAGCA
>JAUZNJ010016137.1:0-17479 GCA_034780135.1 Jordanella pulchra
TACACATCTATATATATACACACATATACACACACACACACACACACATTAAGAATTTTCTTTCACAGATGTGTTTGGTCCTGTAACTCAATTTTGTGAAATAGTGTTATATTTGGCTGTAATTTATATTTGAAATTGACACTTTAAATAAGGCAGTCACTCCATAACCCAATGGCCACCTAAGGCAAACGGAGAAGGCAGTAAAGTGAAGGTTTATATTGGGATTTGTTCCATAAGGGGGAAAAAGGCCAGAGAAAATGTTGTCAGAGAGCTCCAACTTGGAGGCCTAACAATCTGGCACATTAGAGGGGTATATTAAAAGGAGCTGTCATGAGTCCACCCTGTCCATGATTGATTAATTAAAAGCAGGAGGATTGTTACGGATGAAATGTTTTCTTTTCTAATTCTAACCAGCTTTGTTACTCTGATGTCCACAGACATGTATCAGCATGATCCCCCAAAACAGCTGTATCACCAAAATAGTTTGCATTATATTAGGAAGTCATGGACTGTTTATGGACGTCTCACTACTCTACAAATAAGTCTGTACTGTATCCCTTTTCAATGTTGCCAGAAGGCAGCCACACATCCATTTGACAATTTCCCAATACATTTTTTTTTTTTTGATTTTATTTTGGGATTTTGGTTACAAAACTGTTAATCTTTCCACAAAGGGCCAACGGGTGCAATGTCATCAGGCTAACTGCAATTATTGTCTGGCCTGAAAATATGATTGTAAAAGCTATTCAAAATTGACAGTTTCGATTATTTTTTTTTTACACAATTACAATAGCCTAATATTTATTTATGAAGCTTCTAAATACTAAAAGCTATCTGAACCCGTAGCACGTTGAAGTACACTGTAACATTCATGCTTTCCGTCATTGTTTTCTTTCAGATCCTAACGCTTTAGGACAACGTGGACCTGACCATGCTTTAATCGGTGGTGTTGTTGCAGTCGTGGTCTTCATCACCTTGTGTTTGATAATAGTTCTTGGAAGATACCTGGCTAGACATAAAGGTAAAGGAGGTCATTCAGATTCTTTCTGGATTGAATAAAAAGATGCTTTGAACTTCTCTGCTTGTGAATTTTTGACTTGGCTGCATATCTATTCACAGGGACATATCTAACACATGAGGCCAAAGGAGCAGAGGATGCCCCTGACGCTGACACTGCTATTATCAATGCTGAGGGAAACCATGTTCATGCAGAGGAAAAGAAGGAGTACTTCATTTAGACCTCTTGCTCCTGTCCTCCTTCGTTTCCACATTCAACAAGAGACATGCAATTTCAAGCTGCCTCAGTGTCATAACATGGTCTGGGTTTATATCCTTACTTTTTTTTTCCAGGAAACTCATACTTTGTTCAACTTGACTTTTAAAACAGCTTTCTCCTTTTGTAACCAATACAAAGTAAAGGTTGGATTAGATTTTTGTTTTCTTGTGCCTAAATGAGATGTTTTTCTGCATTTCTTTCATTGACTGCTTTATCAAAGTTCTCTACTTTCTTACATAACTGTCTAAAGAACTTTTGAACACTGGGAGGATAAAAGATTGATTCTAGGAAATTCAAGGTTGGGCTTTTCAAATTGTTTTACTTTAAGAAAAGATAATGCTAAAATGCATCAGTTTATCAAACATTTACATGAAAAGACATTCCTTTTTTAATTAAGCAATTGTCTTGGATGTCACCTGGATATTACCTTAACACAGCCATAATGTATAACATAATATGACACACATTTTGATATAACAAAACATAAAAGCACAATCTACACGATTGTCCCAAAAGGAAACTATCTTCCCTTAAACTTATACATTTTTGTTGTCTCATATACCATTATTTTATACTATGAAAGTTGGAAATTTAAAGCACAAAGTCTGAGGACTAAAAAATAAAAAGTGGGGGAATATGTGAACTGTATTGTGTCTCAGGATTCAAAACGAGTCTAGATGGAGAGATGGAGTCTGACATGTAAAAACGATTTTGGTCATCTTAATGGATCGGGAATATTTGGGCTTTTTGGTTGGCTATTTAATGTAAAATCAAAACTGAATGAGTGGAACTTTGTGGGGCTTTATTATTTATGTTGAACTTTACTAAACAACAACTATGCTTAATGTGTGGATATCGCTGTAAAATACTTTGCTAACGTGAATATTTGTGAAGAATATTGTTAAATCTTGGGATCCCTGGCACATTAGGTTTTGTATATTAGCATACTGATAATTTAATGTACTCCATATTTCATGTTTTTTTGGGGGGGTTTATCAAACAAGAGTTTGTCTCAAAGTATGTACATTGATGTGAAAGAGTATTGGCCTCCTTACAGATTTCTTCAGTTTTGCAATTGTTTCCCTTGACAAATGTCTCATATCAGGGAATTTTTTAATATAAACTGAGATTACATGTAATATGCTAAAGTAACTTTAAGGCACTAGAACCTATCTAACGCGATAGGGTAGGCTTAGCAAAGCCATCATTATGCCTTTATCCATAAAAGTTCATAAATATTTACATCTATCAGCCTGCAAAGGATTATGAAGCTATTTCTAAGGCCCTGTGACACTGGTGAACCAACATGAAAGCCATTATCATAAAATAAAGAACATATGTAACAGTGATGAACCTGCCAGTAGGAACTATTCTACCAAAATTACCCTTAAGAGCAAATCTAGAAATTATCCAGAAAGTCTTAAAAGACCCCAGAAAAAGGTATGAAGTACTTCAGGCCACTCTTACCTCTGTCAGTTTATTTTATGATTCAGCAATAAGAAATGGTGGCTTTAGAGAGTACAACACAAAAGACAGCCGAGAAGAAACAATTCACATAAGTCTATCTCACATTTGTTAAAAAAAAAGCATTTATTATTCTGAAAATTTTGAGAAAATATTTTTTTGTGGAGAAAGAAAAAAATAAGCTTTTTGCAAAGTGTGCTTCCAGATATACTCGGCAGAAAACCAGTACAGTTCTTTAAACAAAGAACATCACACCCACATTTAAACGTGGTGATTGTAGTGGAAAAAACTGGGGTAATTCTGCTGCATCCAGAGCAGGACAACCTAATGAAACTGATGGAACTATGTAGCCTATAGGGGAATATCCAGCTATCAATTTGTGACCATCACTTGGGTTTTGCAGCAAAACAATGATGTATGGCAGCACGCACACCTTATACTGGCTAGTTAAAATCTGGACTTAGGTGATATGCTGTGGCCTCATGATAAAGGCTTTCATGTTAACAAACCCACCAACTAAAAGGAAGAAGTTCCTCTACACCTATTATAAAAGTCACTGTTATCACTGTTATCTGTTAGAAATGCCTGATGTCTTTGTTGATGTCAAAGACTGACACAGCCACTTATTAGCTTTAGTCAGCAAACATTTGTTACATACAGTTGGTCTGAATTGATTTTTTTCTTTAAATGAATTAATCTAAACAGTGCTTATCTTCCAAAAACCACATGATGGTCTTAAATATATCAGCATCTTAACAATGGAAAAACACACAAAAATCTGAAATGGGACTAATACTTTTTCACAGCAGGCTAGATAATTTAAGTAAACAGAAGAGGAATGCATTCCACTCCTGTCACTTTAATGAGTGTTTTCACTCTTTTGAAGGTTTCTTCAAACAGGGATTCTAATCAATTACTTAAAATTGAAAAAAAAAATTATTCTGACTATCTGTATTTATTATTATGACTGATTCAGATTTATTATGATACTATCTTAATTAGTATTATTGTTGTTAACAATTGAAGTAGTTGTCTGACATTACATTTTCCATTTTTTAAATTCTGTAATTTATCATAAAAAAATACTAAAAGGATCACCGTTATGGCCTTTGAGTTTGCTGCAAACAGTACATGACATGACATGTTGAGGCATTGGTGAATCAAACATCCTCTAACTGTATATAGCCATTGTATCAAAGAAATTGAACCGTATTGCCAATGCTCATACATGTTATTTTCTTGATTCCGTATGATGCTATAAATAGTCATTTTGTACAAAGATTAAATTGCTGTAATTATTTTGCTTTTTACGGAGGGTGTTTGAGGTTTGTTTTATTTCTCAGTACTGAATATTCATTTTTCAACTATGCCACTGTAAAAAAAAAATAAAGAAAAATAAAGAAAAAAGAGGGACAAAGTGCGAATTAAAGAAAATGAACAACTCAAAAACTGTCATTTTGTTGTGGCTAGATTTGTGATTTGACAGAAACTCAGGATCAAAGATTTTACGTTGAATTGCAGGCCTTTTTCCGGCAGTAGTAATATTAGTCTTTACATCTACTGGTGGGTGAAAGTAGCATATAATGATTGACAGGCATTGGGCTCAGGCTGCACTGTAATTGTCATTCAATGGTACTGTAAAGTCTTACTCAGCCTGCCGCATTATAAATATATGAAAAGTGACTATTTTTAGAAGGATTAGTTGAGGCTCTCATCTCCAGTCATTTAATGAACATTACAAAGACAAAAAGTAAAATCTCCATGAGTTTGCTCATGTTTCACAACAGCTGGGGTTGATATTTTTAGAGGTCCCACAATATGCTGCTTTTTGGTTCGGATCTTATTTGCTCTGAAAATACTGTGACTAACGAAGCTGGAGACAAACTCTCTAATTTTGTTTATATCTTTGAACTTCAACCCAAACCCCTTTTTTAAGCTTTAGTATTCAAGTCACCCACCAGCAATCCTACATCACCATAAAAGTTAAACTGATGTGACAGGTTAGTCTAATTTGCCGATATGTCATCGCAGGAACTCAAAAGGATACTTTATTATGGCTCCCACATGCCTGTGTGCACGCCTGACAACCAGTGGATGGGTTGAGGACCTAAAATGGCCTCATAAAGCTCCATAAGAGTAACTGCAGCCTCCTGGAATCCCCTCCATGCACTTTAAATTGCACCAGTAGATGGTTGAGATCGTTTGGCACTGATATGCCATCCTGGTGGAGTTTGGACTGCCTGTACAACCTCTGCAGGCTCCAAGTGTCATCATAAGAGACACACAAAGAAGTAGGGAAATAATCTCAGTGGAATTATCTGCAAAACTGTTCCCATATTTGGAGAGGTTATCTCATTGATACATCTTTAGTGCACTTTTTTCTTAATTTCATAAACACCATAACAGCTGACACTGATAAAAAAAAAAACTCCAGTTCTGTTTCACTGACCAGATCAATTTTCCAATATGTGGATTTCAACAAGCTATGAAGGGGACACACCCACACACAAAAGCATGTAGAAGAAGCACCCTTCTTCTCCTTGTTCTTAAAATCTCTTATTTTCAGCAAGGATGTGGAGGCTGGTCTGAACTGGTTGGAAAATGGATGGAGCTTATTACTGAGCCCTCAGAGAGGGCTAAAGCTGCAGTAGGGAGACCTTAGAAAACTGTAGACTTAACCTGAAAAATTGAATGAGCAAACCACACGGGGCCCTCCCCCATTTCTCTCTGTTATGCTGGCCTACAGCATTTCCTCCACAGCTCCTTCCCCACAGTGTGGCCTGCTGTGGATGTTGAGGCTGGTAAGCTGGGCTACTGAAGACAGCGGATAACCAACTATGACAACAACAGTGATAAGCTTTACAAGATGCATGACTGCAGCAACACAGTTTTAATGACATTAACATGTTGCACAGAGGAGGTATGTGAGCAGTGCATACATGAGCTTGATTAACACAGCTAAGATATTCCTCCTGTTTGATTGTTTTTGATGGAGAGTGGTGTATTTTTGAAAGACTGCTGGCTTTGACCAGTGGGAAAAGGCTAAGGAGCTTTTTTACAGATTTGTTTTCATATTCTACTGTTTGGACATAGCGACAATTAAAAAAATAGGAGGAAAATAAATCTTTTCAAAAATCAACCACTGCATGTTCTATTCTAAGAAAACTCTCTGAAGACGATTTCGAAATTCACGTATCCCTTCCTTGGAAAAACCCTTGAAGTCTTAGTCTTTTTTTGGTGATCAATTTTGGGTGTTTATTTTTTCCAATGGAAAAGGGACTCTGAATGTGGTTCACTCTTTTATTTTGAGATTCTAGCCTTTCAGCTATGTTTTAAGTAAAAGTTTGGGTTCTTTGTTTTGCACCAGCATTCAGCTTATGCTTTAGAAAATCATTTTGTGTAGGTATTGATTATGTCTAAAACTCAATTCTAAAGTAAAAAAAAATAAATGTGATCAAAGCAAAAGAGGAATCAAACTTAATAGTTACCTGATGCGCCGTGGATTCTCTGCTTACGCAGTAAAGATAAAAAGAGTCAAAATGCAGTTCTTTGTTTGTTCTATTCCAGATTCAGGCAAACAACTCACAGGTTTCACAGGATTCTGCTGCTTCTCTTGCTATGATTCTTGCACGTGTTCTTTCACTGATTGACTGGTGACTGACTGGTAAAAAAACATATGACTACCCACGTTCATAATGATCTACCTAAAACCTACCTAGTTATACTGTGAAACAAACACGTCCTACACTGAAACCAATTAACCTATAAGTGAATTACTAACTAAAGAACTTATTTAAAATTAAAAAAAAACTAAAATTCTGATATCAAATCAACTAAAAAACAAGCAGATAAAAATAAACTAAATTCTAAGATTTAACTGCAAATAGACAAATAGTTCCTACACTGTCCACGTTTATCTGTTTTGCTGATAAATATATATGGGAGCGAATTGCATTCACCAAGAAAAACTGTTCCTTTGAATTGACAAGATAATTTTTACAAAAATAAATGAAAATGTTCTGTTCTTCTGAACTAATGACATAATTTCAGATAGATGAATAAAAGCGTTCTGTTTTTATGATTAAACAATATAATTTTTACAAAAATCTCTCTGAATTACGATAATTTTGACAAAATAGAAAAACACATCCTCTTTTTCGTTTTCGTTTTCAGAAAAATGTCCTGGTTTTCTGAATTAATTACATAGTTTCAGCCAATAAATAAATAAAAAGGTTCTGTTTGTCAGAATTAAGATCATTCTTTTCAAAAATTAATAGAAACATCCTGTTTTTGTGAATTAATGACGTAGTTTCAAGCAAATAAAAACACATAAAAACATTCTGTCCTTCTAAATAAACACAAATATTCTTACAAAAGTAAATAAAAAAATGTTCTGTTTTTCTGAATCAACAAGACCATAAAAAAATACATTGAAAGGTTCTGTTTTTCTGAATTAACTATATCATTTTTGATAAAAATAAATAAAAGCATTTAGTTTTCTAAATTAACAAGATAATTTTTGAAAGAATAAATAGAAACATGCTGTTTTTCTAAATTAATGACATAATAAAAAAAATATATATAGACATTCTGTTTTTATGAATTAACAAAAAAAAATTCTCAAGAATTTTTTTGAAATTATCGCTTTTTTTTGTTAAACAAGATAATGCTGCTGTGATTTTAAAGTAAATATTTTGTCATTTCTTAGCAAGATAAGCCTTTCCTTCAGAGAAGCTTAAGCATGTCCCATTTGTTGAGTTTAATTCATTTTTACTTTCTTTTGGTATTGAGGCACTGAAAATTCTCTTATATAGATGCGATCACTATTAAATTGTCGACTTTGTGAAGACACCTGCACACTGGGTGCTCCACTTGTTACAGTTGTTTCCCACCTTAACTTTTTTTCTCCACAGTTTATCTCAAAATTAACAAATAAAAAAAGGGCTTTTATTTTCATTTTTTATATAAATTACTTTTTATATAAATTTCTTTTTATATAATTTTTAAATCTCTTTAATTCAGAAAAACTGAATGTTTTATGTATTTCAATAAAAAGTTATGTTAAGTCAGAAAAGCAGAATTTTTTTTATCAAGTTAATTGAGAAAAACATACTAATTTCTTCTTCAAGCGTGTGTGAATGCATTTTATGCAAATACCATAAACTTAAATGTATGCAAATAAAGGGTAATGACCTGAGTAAGGAGGTAAAAAAAGATGGTGATCAAAAATACACACTGGTAGAAAGAAAGCTAATTAGTGAACCTTTAAACCTGATTTTAATGCTATTAGGATACAGAGCACGAGACATACCAAAAAACGCTAAATAAATAGGTACCTTTTTATGGTGTATTAACACAAATTACCCTTTTGAAATTGAGGATTAAATCAACAGCCTTGTGCAGATCACTGAGGTCATATTAAATATCTTAACATTCTTACAGAGCGATCACGTTTCAGTACACAAGAAGCATGTCATAATGTTCCTCCATTCTTCAGCTCCCATTGACCTTGAGCATAATGTTGCTTCCCAGTAGACTAATGTTGCCATTATCAACAGACTGTCCAGCGAACCATCTGCCTGCTTCATGCAGCATAGCTCCCCCTCTTCTCTCACAGACACCGCTCCCAATGCTCACTTCATAATCATTATCCGCAAAAGCCTAGCCAGTTCAAATAAACATCAGCTCCCTCTATTGCACTTCTTCACGTTATTAAAGCTCAGTGCTTCGTTAAGCTATGTAAATTGTGATAGACTGGGTTGAGTAATGCCTTGCAGAAAATAATGCTTAAAATCCATCATAATTTAGTAATTGGATATTGAGAAGGGGGAACATTTCTTTGCAGCCACAAATAGGGAGTTGGCAAATGGATTTTCTCCTTAGCCTTGAAATTTGAGATCCACACCCTGGGCTATGTAAGAATCACAGCGTGACCTCTAAGGAAGCCTTGTAAGTCTGACAAAAGTGAATAAACTGATCTCTGTTGTACCCCGTGGGCACGGTCCATATAAGTCATCCAACTCACAATATGCTCTTATCATGACAGAACAGAAGAGTTTAGAAAAAACTCTTTGGGGACAAATTGATATCTTAAAAAGCAACATTAACATTTACACACAGTATCTATTAGTGTTCTGAATTTGAAATGATGTTAATAACATCAGTTCCAATGTTAACAATCCTTTTTCACAGTTTTGCGCAATTTAATCATCATAGTGTTAGGTTATTCTTCAACAAACTGGCTGCACATTGGTTAAAAAAAAAAAACATAAACAAACAAGCAAAAAAGCCACATACAGAAGGACACAAAAATACTGAGAGATTTTAGATATAATTTGGAGGTGGTATGTTCAACAGTTATGGAAAAAAAATATTGATGTATTTTCATCTTGGCCCATCTTTAATTAATTAATTTAAATATGTATGAGCTATTTAGTCAGTATAAATGACAATAATAAACAGGGTATAACTTGCATGGATAGTGCCTTGGGCAAAATCCTCCTAAAACTGCAAAACAAAATTTTGTTTTCTCAATAATTTTTTTACAGGGCAAGCATAATATTAGACAAAGTACTATTAGTACTGATAATTCTGTCTAATTTAAAAATGTTGTCATCAGTAGTAGAAATATGGCATTCCTGAATGTACAAATATATACTGTAGACATCTACGAAAAGTTGAGCTAAGCTTTAACTATTCAAGTAAACGTAATATAGTTTTCATTTTTTGGGAAATTTTGAAGACTTGTTATATGACTAAAGCAAGCAAAAATGTTTGAATACAGCATCTTTGAAACAAATAATTTAATACAAAATTCAAATAAGGATGTTTGGGCCATTTTATAACCTGCAAAGTTATGGCAAACATTGCCTTTTTGTGGCTGTTCAGTAAAAGTAAGTTTTGCATTTTATTTGGAAATCAAAGTCTAAGAGTGTGGAGAAAGAGGGCAGAGGATCAAAATTCAAGCTTGTGGAGCTGAAAATTTTCCCATCCTTTGCATGTTGATTGTTGCACAAGAATTAACAATATTTTCTAATGTATGTCTTTAATTGATCATTTTGCTGAGATAATATAGATTACCAGAAGTTCTATGAGCTGAATTCTAAGTTGGAATGAGTCAATTAATCTGGAGCAAAGAATATACATTTATCAATCTCCTTAGATGCATTACAATGTGGTTAGTTTAGATGAATGTGTACAGTCAGAAACAATTCCCTGATTTGTTGCATGAGGGGCTCCTCTTTGTGTAATAGCAGCATCACTGCTAGAATGAGGCCACACGCAGGTCCATGGATTGATGACAGAAACAGGGCTAACCATGTATTTTAAACTCATTCATCTAAGCTGACTCTGTAGTTCATCTTTAAATAGCCTGTTCAGGGATTGTATGTCTGGCATTTGATTTATTCTGCACTGTACTTTCAGACCTAATTAAAACAAACTGTCTGCAATTGTTGGGGTAAATTTAAAGTGACTTAGACAAAATCATACATAAGTGAAGTGCTGCTGTTTATGCAATTGGTGGAGGGGTACTCTACCTCTAGCATAAGCTATGCAATAAACAGCCTGCCATCTGTTTGAATATGAACACAAGAGATTGCTCCAAGGAACTCACTTGAGACTTAATTAAAGTTGGAATATTATTGAGTAAGAAAGCTGGGTTGCTCCAGTTAAATGACATTCAACAAGATTTCCTCTTTATATATTTTTATTTAAATATATACTTTTTCCATTTAAAGCAAAAGAAAGATTCTATCCTATCAGATTACTTTAAGACAGATTTCATGCAATTTTAAATGGATGCACCAGTGAAGCAAATTTTTAGAGACAGTATAGATTAATGATTTGGAGGAAACGCTGCTACCTAAATAGTGCTCTGTGTATACAAACACATTTGTACCTGTTTTAAATCATGTTAACCTTCTAAAAATGTACCTCTTGATCTCTATGAGCATGCCATCTACAGTATATCTTTACTAGTGGTTTAATCCCCAGTTAATAACAGTCTCCCACTATTGTTTTTTTTTTTTTTTTGCTACTTGCAGCATTTTCCTATTGCATGTGTTTTGTGCATTAGCATCATTTGTGCGTTTGCAGTGAGTTTTGCATTTGTAGTTAGTTTGCACTTTGCTGGTCTCTTTTCTGTGAGTGTAGCTTTTCTCTTTTGCAGAGTTTTTCCTTTGCATGTTTTGTGTGCTTGTATGTTACTCTCAATTTAGTTTTACCAAGCCTAGTTATTGTATTTACATTTCCTTTTGAACTTGTTGCACATTTATTAATTGGGAGGGCTTTTACCCCCCTTGAACACCATAGTAAAGTATGATGAGACCACAGTGATTCAAACCATCACTAAAGATTATTGGACTTAAACAACAGGAGTCATGTTGTTTATGGTTTGAGATATCTATCAATGTCTGTTCTAGTCTGGACTGATCACAAAAATTCGTCCTACATCCAATCAGCCAAACTTCTAAATCCCCGGCAATCCCATTGGTTTTTGTTCTTCTCACATTTCAATTTATGAATTTTATACCATCTAGATTGTAAAAAATGTTAAGCCTGATGCTCTCTCCCTCAAGTATTCACTAAACAGCACAGACCAAGAACCAGCTTCCATTTTACCTGCCAGTTGCGTTGTAGGCTCACTCACTTGGGATATAGGGACCTTGGTTAATAATGCTCTGCGAAAGGAACAAGATCTCCCGCCTTAAATCGGACCTATTTCCCCTGTTCAGTTTGATCCCGCTTTATTCACTGGTTTCATACAGACAATTTCTTAGTTCATCCTGGCTCAAAACAAACCATAGCACTAATCTCCAGATGTTTTTGATGGCCATCCCTTCCTATGGATGTTAAAGAATATGTACTCACCTGCCCTGTATGCATCCAAAATAAGGCATCTCACAGGCCTCATTCCAGACTCCCCCAATGACTCTCAATTCCCAAGCACCCTTGGTTACACATCGTCCTTAACTTTGTTAGTCGTTGTTCCAAGGTATGACCACCATTTTAAATCTTGTCAATTGATTCTCTAAAGACTGTCATCTGGTTCTCCTAACCCCATCTCCTTGGTTCATTGGTCTATACAAGATTGAAATATGTAATTAGTCCAACAGTAGTACATCTCTATCTACCTTCCAGTCTCCGCATCAATCCTACCTCCTATACGATCTTGGCCTGCCCGCCCTCCATTGTACCCTCAGAATCCTGGATCAAACCAACGGCTCTGTTCACTGCAGAACCTTGGCCCCAATCAGACCCCCTTAAGTGCATTGCATCTTCAAGAACTATAGGGGTGCTCTTTTTTCAGGTAAAACATTTTCTTTAATCTCAGCCCAAATCACTAACCACAATTTTTCTTCAGGTTCCAAGCCGTCATCTCAGACCAAATTTCCAGATTTTCTATCAAGATTTTCTGGATGTCCTAATTATTGTTCATCTTTGTGAATAAACCTTAAACATTTCCTGACTCCTGAGGGTGTTCTGGATGTGGGCCAAATAAAAAACGTAAAACCGCGACAGGGAAGTCATGCCATCTGCTGTTGGCAGAGTTTCATAAAATCCGAAGTCAATGCTTTGCTCCAACAGAACTTCTAAAAGGTCCTTATGCTTCCTTCAACTGATAAGCTTTATGAACATGGATTTTTGCATATTTATATTCTCATCTATTGGCTACTGTCCACAACGCAAAACACCCAATACCTGGTAAACAACAATGTTATCACTTTGCTCGACCATACAACTAATCTGACCTAAATCCCACATAAATAATTTACTCTCGAAAGGAAGATGAGAGACACCAGATTTGTGTAAATGTTTGTGTGATGACTGCCACTACTACTTGTTAAACACTAATTAGGCTTTGGGGAACTAACAAAGTCAAGTCTGAAATCTAAAGAGCCAACAGTGCAGATGAACTAAATGCTGTCATTAAAGCCATTTAGACATTTTTAATATCTTAGCCATAAGCCACAGGCTAATCATCCTTTTGATACCCTGCATTGATGCAGTTTTCATGAAAAATCAAGGCCTAACAAAGTATTAAAAGCATATAATATACAGGTGTAGTGCATAAAAGTGTTTTTCAAATGGCTGACTTACTGTATTAAAATACATAGTTAGTATTGGTATTATATAGTAACATGTGGTTATTTCTGGAATTCACTTAAAAAGTTAGGGTTAGAGTTTAAAAGTTATTTTAAACGTTAAACTTTTTTATCAATATTCGGATTTACTGTGGTATGTTTGTAAATATAGAAAAAGACATAGGAGTTAGTAGTTAGCACTGTTACAATTTTAACAAGAAGGTTCTAGGTTTAATTCCAACCAAAGCTTATCATTCCTATTTTTGAATGCTGGCTGGCTGGCTGGCTGGCTGGCTGGCTGGCTGGCTGGCTGGCAATTAAACTGGGCTGGCTGGCTGGCTGGCTGGCTGGCTGGCTGGCTGGATGGATGGATGGATGGATGGAAAACAATCTGTTTAATACTTAAAACTAGAATTCTCTCTTATGTTCAACTGCAAGAATTCCCCAGACAAACTGGCAGCTTTTACTGCCTACAGAATATTAATATGTAAACAGAATGTTGAAATTGTTCTGATAAACTGCTGTGCCTGCTGGATGCCAGCTGTTTAGATGTGTGTGGGCTTCAGGAGGTGCCATTAGCATCATTATCATAGTAGTATCGTATGACAACATACATTTTGTCTTTATAATTCAAGATCTTCCGTTTTATCCACTAAGATAATCTTAACCACGTTGATAAAAGATAGTCGTAACAAGTTTAGCTCTCATATTAGAACTGAAAAAAACATACAGTTGAAATGATAAGTCAAGAATGTTTACTTAAAATATGTACTTACTCAGAATGCTTACTGTAATGGAGTGCTGAGGGTAGTTATGTCAGTCTTTTATTTCATACTGTGGTAGATACAGAACACAATGGGAGAACTTTATATCCCTTTTGGCTTGGAACCTTCCTTCCTTCCAGAATGAGCTGGAGTGCAACTGGAGATTTGGGAGTCAAAATGTGGAGGGATATGAAGCCTGCAAAGCGGTGGTAATCATTTGTGTATCTACAACCCTGTGGTTGAACACGTGACTTACTAAAATGCCCTTTTTGTTTTTTTTTTTGTCAGGCACGGAAATAGAGAATGTCACTACCATGACACTAAAAAGAAACCTGGTAGGTTATATGGTTTTAAAAAAAAAGTACACATAAATTCTAAACTATCATTGTTTGGAATGATAAATAAAACCATTTCCAAAAATATGAAAAAATCTGTGATATTCAACAGTAGAATGTCCAATATATCTCTTTTTTTGTAGCACTTTAATAAATTAAGGACAATCAAAAAGCAAAGAAAGACCAGGAAGTTATGTGGCATAGATACTTGCAGAAGAGAAAGCATTACTGTGTGCTTTACAATGCCAGTCAGTGGAATATTGGAGCTTTGGGATTACCCCAGTCTGAGAGCTCAGTAGGAAAACTGATTAAAAAGAAGTGAGACAAAAGAAAATGTTTAATTCAGGCATATTTGGTATTCATAGAGTGACAAACTATACAAGGGTTCACCTTGAGGGGTCATCAGGAGGGAAGGTCCAGAATCCCAAAGAGCAGCCAAGTAAAGTTTTTACACAACACTTGGAAACACAATTGATTGGGTTGTTAATTGCTTTGAATATCAAATTATTTTGGCGGAATTGAAAATGGTAATTGAACACAAAGTGAATTGACAAACTGATTTTCTTTGAGAGGGAGTCCTGAAACGCATCTCCTTGACATAGTAATGGATTTACAACAATAATCAATCTAGAAATTCAAGCACTGAATATAAATGAATACATTCCTGCTTTCTTTTAGTGTACTTCATCATTACAGTCAAATCAAATGTGTCTGTACGTGTGTGGTGGTCAGGTATTGCTCATTGGTAAGCTTTTATTCCTTAAACATAGTATGTTGTTTTGTGTGAATGTTTTTATTTAAGGTATATTTTATTAAAATAATAATAAATTAATTATATAAAGGCATTAAAAAAATCACAGAACAAATTTTAACAGTAAATATTGACCCATTCTACAAAGCTTTAAGAAGTAATTTAATCCCCTTAACTTTTGTTCCAAAAAAATTTTACTTTGCAATCACAAGCCTGTATATTTTAATTGGGATTTTATTTGGGATTTTATTTTATTTTATTTATTTGTTTTTTCTTCCCAAAGTTATACATTTGACAAAACTTTTCAAGACTTAAAGAGACATTGTGGAAGATTATTTGAGGTTGTGTTAAAGCATTAACCTCCTCATTTAGGGGTTGCACACAGAGCCAGGGAGTTGATTGTTCAGACATCAGGGTTAGTTTGCAGACACAGATTTTAGCATTAAAGATAGAAACCAGATGTGGGTTTTTCCAGTGAGAGGAGCCGTTTTCACCAAAGAAAAATGTCAGGCTACCAGCAACTTGGAGGTGAGCAGTGGTTCACTATGAAAGTATAGGGGAAAGTAAGAAAACTCTCATTCTGTTAACTATGTCAGCTTTTTGGCGAGAACATTCTCTTCCTGGAAATTGCCACAATTGGTCAAAAACACACAGATTGTAAAAAACACCCACACACTTGAAACACATAAATTCCCTGCACAAAGACATAAACTTGTGGTGGAGAATTTACTCTCCACCACAAGTTTGGCAAAAGAATCCAAAGGAGAATAAACTGAGTATCTTGTTTATTTCTTTCTCTACCACATTCACAGCAGTATCATTACAAAAAAAAAAAACTCGGTAATGCCTCTTTAAGCAACCTCTAAAATGTTTTCTTCAATTATTGCTTTGTATTTTGCTTTTAACATATTTTTGTAAACTTTGACCATTTCCCCTGTCCCTGAAGAAGAAAGGGCATGATGATGTCATTCCAATTTACAAAGACAAGCCCTCAAAACTCTGTTATTGTGTTATGAGAGTGATACGGATTTTTCATTTTCCACAGTAGATAGCATTTTGGATGTGTCTTTTGGCTGTTTTGCTGTTTAATGCTCTATTTCCATCCTGTTCATTTATATGTTCATAGATAATCGTTTTTCAGAGCCCATTCGAAGCTTTGAATATAATTTAAAACTTATACAACTTTACTTTAAAACTTTACAACTTCAACCCTAAATGCCCTAATGTTTACACTCTTTGTCTTTATATGGTTTTGGAAAAGATTGTGAAAATGCACCGTTTTCCTGATGAAATCTTATGAAATTCACATTTCATAAGTAACAACAACAAGCCAAAAGGAAAGGATTGATCAAGATCATAAATTAATGATCATGAGTATTGTCATAGTATTTGTAACAGGAGATGATAAATGAAAAGGGGCAGTGGAGATACAATAGAATCAATGCAACCATCATGATTTTTTTTATTTGTTTTTTCTGGGCAGCAGTAAGTCTGGGAGTACCGGCTGAGATTACTGTCGCTGCTGCCTTTTCACAGATTAGTGGAGTACAATGAGTAGAAGTACGAATATGAGTAAGAGATAATCTGCTGCAGGGAATATACTGAGAGTTCTTTTTATATATTATTAGACCCTAAAAGCAAAGATCCTGAATTGTACATCAAACACAAGAACAAAGACATTTAACAAATACAGCTGTATGGTATCCCTCTCAAAATGCAACATTAATTGATGCAATATCTTTAAATGAAATTTTTTATTGAGAAAACCAAACATCTAAGCATAAATTCTATAACTACAGTGCTGATGTGGTTGCACATTGGAGTAGCACTACTAGCTTAATTCTGATATTCGTTTTTAAGGGACCTTCAGTTCTTCCAATCGTGGATCACAGATTCTGATGTTTCTTTGTGTAATTTATAGCTCAGGTATTGGGTACTGTGAAACCAATGATGGCAGCAGAGTATTTCTTATTATTGCACAACTATGGTGGGGCTAACCAATAAGGAAATGGGGCTCAAAATCAGTGAAAAAAATACAAGGTAAATATGTACTCAATAAAAAAATGCCCTAAAACAGCTAAAATGCACACAAAATAGTAGTACCCATAACAATCTTAACTGAATATTCAAGCCAACTGTATTTGTCAAACCATGCAGGAATGAAAGGTCTTTGCTTATTCCTATTAGCCTTGTGGGTAATTTTTCCTGACGGGACACAGTAATCTATCCCCAAGTTGTTAGCTAGTGTAAGTGGTAGTAATAGCGTCATGGTCAGTATCCCTGCCTGCAGTGGTTTCCTGAAGCCGAACGCCATACAGGGAAGTTGCAGGAACCAAGTTTTCTTCCTCTTCAGATGTCAAGCGTGTATTTGTAGTTTTATCTATCACACCAGCGACAGTTCCACTACTGTCTGATTGTTCCATCCGATGATGTCTAATGGTGTTTTAAAAATTTAACTTATCCATGGTAAATGTTGACCTACAGTTTACTAAAATTATCTTTATAATGTAGAAGGACTTTGTTAGCAGACTACTGTCTTTGTGTGGAGCATACACCAAAAGCACACTCATATTTCTGACATATTTCACATCACTTATGTGTCTTTTCTTTAAAAAGAATTATGTAATTTTTCTACCCTGCGACAGACTGGTAACCTGTCCAGGGTGTACCCCGCTTTTCACCCATAGTCTGCCGGAGATAGGCAGCGGCCGAACCGCGACTCCGACAGAATAAGTGGGAGAAGATGGATGGATGGATGGATGGATGGATGGATGGATGGATGGATGGATGGATGGATGGATGGA
>JAUZNJ010016148.1:0-17477 GCA_034780135.1 Jordanella pulchra
AACTTACGAGAGGCAACACGAATTCACAGGTGATCAGATACAGGGCGCAGACAGACAGACAGAGACGAGCTGAGACAACTACGACGACAAGGAACCGACAGAGACAAAGAGACACAGAAGGGACTATATGCACAGAGGAGCAATCAGGGGAACAAGACACACCTGGGAGAAACAAGGGGACACAGGGAGCACAGAGAACAGAAACCTCAAAAACACAAAGACAGACGGATCATGACACTGCTAAAAGCCGTGCATCCCCCATGATCACAAGAATCAATTATGCTGTTTATTTTTTTGTTTTATTTTCTTTTCTTTTGACAGACAGACAAAACACAAGATGTTGCGACATCTGACCAAACAGATACAGTAGCTGCTAGGTAACAGCCTTAATGAGTAGTGTTGAAAAGTTCATATTCACAAAGAAAAAAAAAATTGTTAGGAAAGATTCACCAAGGGGGGGTGGAGTACAAGGAAGTATATGGGAAAGTGAAACTCCTCATGAGTTCACCAAGGAAGTACAAGGGAAAGTGAAACTGGAAAGTGACTACATTGATATTAAGAACCATAATCAACAGAGCAGGTTGAACTGAGAAATATATTTTAGAAACAGTGACAGTAGAAACAAAAGTTAAAAAAAATAATGTCTGAATTTCTGAATTATACACAGCTGTGTTTAATGACCTAAATCTGCATGATCAGACTGTGGGAAAGGGGCATAAATCTGTTCTGCAGATTTAATGCAGATTTTTTTCCCCCACCGGTTTATACCATGCGGGCTGTCATTCAATTTCTTCTTCCTACTGCACAAAGGGCTGTGATCCAAACTGTAGGAATAGGTCTTATCTGTGAAATTTAGTACAACGATTTATCTGTCATTTGTTTTGCCTCACTAGTTAACATACACTGAAAGCTATACATTGTTGTTTCGAAAGAGATTTTGGTACAAAATGTATTCATGACCACCATGTACAAGAGGTGGAGGCAGGCAGAGAGCTGCTGCTATAAGCAGACTGCCTGCACTGCTTCAAATGCAGGAAAGAGACCAAAGAATGCTTATAGCCCAAATACCCAAAATACATCCTTTAAAAGAAAGTTTACTACTCTCTAAAGTCTAAAATTTTGCTCTTTAAAATACCTTTCATTGCATAAAGTTTACACTTGTGAATAGTCTGCAAAAATAAAGAATTTCACATTTTTTAGGGTGCTTTGTAGTGTGTTGCATTTTGTTGCAACACACTACAAATAAAATGTAATCTGCAACACGTGTAAACAATTACACTTCATTATGTGATCTAATCACATATACTGTACTCTAGCGTTCTGGACACAGTCCCCTTATTCAGTGGCTTTAGACTGCCAACAGCCCCTCTAGAGCAATGTTGATGCTGAAGGCTTTCTGAACACAACTGACAGGAGAGTTTCTTTATGGGTTACCAGCCTGCTGTCCACGTGATCTTCCACTGGTGTAACAGAAACTTGTCTCTGAATAATGCATTCCTTAGAGTTCACTTACTGGGAGAATATGTGTTGCCATCAACTGGATGGTTATAACTTCAAGTTTTTGAAAACAACAGCAAGCCAGCAATTTGATCATGTCCAGTTATAGTGCTGCTTTACATTCTGATACATTTTAGTGTGGCTTAACCGGTGTATGTTTTCAAGTTTAAGCTATTTTATTCCTATTATTACTGAGTTATGCCTATTTTATTGTTGTTGCAGGGTTTGCATTGTAAGATTGCACAAGTCATATCATGCGGACTGATCTCAAGAGTAGCTTCTCGTACACCAGTGGTGATTTCTCATTGATTACAATCGTCGCTAAACCTCCCCTGTAAATTTTTTTTAAAATATTGGTAAAATATGCATTGTCAAACCTCATAAATTTAGTCATCAAAATGCATTGAAAATTTACCAAAATGTGTCTGATTTCATGAGTATGATATGCATTAAACACTGATGGTCTCGGACATGACCTCCCCTCCGCTCTGGAGCAGCAGGATGCTGCAGGTCAGTCTCCATGAGAAATCCCCAGTTGAGCTTTGAGCCTCCATCTGTTGAAGTAAGCAGCAATAAAGTAGAGCCTTATTTGGATAACATGCCAAAATACTTTACTTCCAGTGAGGCTTAACCTCTTAGAGGGTCTATGGAGTGGGGCAGGTCATGAAGCTGGCTGCTTGAAGCTGATTAGCCAACCTACTTAGGAGTTTTGACTAACAATGGACAGAGAGCGAGAAGGTTTTCCTCATGAGTCGAGAGGGAAAAGCGATCACTCAGTAAGAAGAGTCATTTTGTGCTTAACTTTTTTGGAGTTTATTATTTCAGAGTTCCTCTTAACAGCTATTTTACCCAATTGTAGAAGTGTGTTTTAGGTGTTTCAGCATTTGTTAATGCAACACCTGATGTTTGGATTCAGTTAACATCATTGAATCTCCCCTGTTTGAAAGAGCAACAGCTGCCAACAATGTACACATAGTGGTTCACCAGTTCCTGAGTAGCTGGGGTGTCAGGGCAGCAGGATGATGGTTCGCAGACAACATAGTCCTAGATCCTTGCCGATTGGATACCACCAAATCATCTGCCTGTCATGATCCGGGGCTTTTTGCCTTTTTCTGTGGGTTTGCTCTCCTGTGCGCCTTTCCATTTCCTCCACCAGATGGCGCCAGGGTCTGTTGGCATTTGCGGTGTGGCTTCCAGCGGCACAGGTGTTGCCAATCATTCTCATCATCCTCGCTGTACTTAAGGAGCTGCTGCCCAGTGGTCGGAGCCGAGTGTTTGCTAGCTTATGGTACCACAAAGCCTCCTGAGTGTAACTCTCTCGTTGATCTCCTCGCTGTTCTGTTTCTACTAGAAACTTACTGCTTGTGCTTTTCTCCTTGTTGCCTTCAGGTGCTCTCTGGAAGTTTGGATTGCCGTCTGCTCCTGGCTTCTCCGTTGAGCTACCTTTCCTCGTGACGCCGTAGTGTTTACCCACTGGATGCCCGAACTCTCAGTCAGTCAACTCGTTGTCCTCCTGGATCTTCTAAGCCCCTCTACTGGCAGCGTAACAGCTCCTGGAGTCTCCGTTAAACTTGAGCCAACCTGTCCGTTTCCCACCGCACTCCTTCGTAGCTTCTGGACCCACACAGGATACAAAGACCCCGGATACTGGAACCTCCCTCTGAGAACCAAAAGACTACCTCTTAACAGTAAGACCAATCTCAGACACTGCCTTTCTAACTGATTTTCCTCACTCAAGGAGACACCCTGACTCTGGTAATTGGCAGCTCATAAATATGGCATTGGAGACACCAGGGACATTAGTGAAATTATCATGTAAATTTGAAAAGAATATAAAAGGGTTATTTATTAATCAAACCACTTGAAAAAACAATTGTTTGCATTGGATTTTATTTATGTCCATCAAAGTAATTGAGGTGACATACAGATGCACATTACACTTTTCAGATCTGTATATGTAAAAGAAAAAAACATACTGTACTTGCAGCATAATTGTGCTAATTGTATTGGTATATTACATAAACTCCTAGTAAAATGTTTTGATGTTTCTGCAAAAATATTGAAAAAACTAAAAAAAAGGTGAAAGGGTTCAAAATTAACACCTTACCATTCAAGTCTTCAACTAACTGTGTTGTTGTAGCTTATATATAAGTGCAAAAATCAGTATGCATTTGGTGGACATGTAGGCATTAGTAATATGCAACATGAGATTTTTGTTGAAAACGATACTTTGCACGTAACCACAGTCTCAGCTTGTCTTTAGAATACAGATTCTGAAGGTTGCCTAACCTTGCGTAACGCTGAACTTCCTGTCCAGAGGCTATTCGTTGTTTTCTCCATCCTGATTTTGTGTTGGACACATAAGAATAGATGTTATTCGAAGGAAAATAGAGAAAGAAAAAAATGAACAATTATTGCTCCCCCATTAAATGAGCAACATGTCCAGCAGCTGGTAATTTTTTATCCTCCGTAAATCATGAGTTTACTGTACAAACAAGCAGGCATTTAGCAGATTGAAGCTTAATGTGATTGCAGAGGCATGTCAACAGCTGAGAGAGGAAAATGGGAAGGCTGTAACCTTATTTTATCTAGAATGCCATGATGAGATTCTGAAGTCTGTTGTTCCAATTGTTTCACAACCTTCAGACGAGCTTCTAATATAGACAAACAGAAGTTTAATCTCCCTGCAGTAGAAAAACATAAGCGCTGCCCTGTGTTTCACCTCCTCTGTTACTAAGGGAAGTCTTTTTTTTATCAATCTGAAGAAAAGCTCTTATCAGATCTCCCACCACAGCTGAAGTAAAATATGGTAAAACATTCAGAAAGTTATTACAACAGTAACTCTTCTTGTGTCCTGTAGGCATGGTTTTCAATTTCTTTTTATTCTCTATTAATAAAATTGTCTGAGCTTTGAGATAAAAATGTTCTGTATTTTCTGTTATAAAACTTTCATCTAAGCTGGAATTGTTTTTTTTTTCCTTTTCTCCATAAGCACTGTCATATAGAAGAGTAAAAACAACAACAAAACAGTTTTGCTACTTATTTGTAAGTGAGAAATACTTTACATTGTTGGTAAATGGTACTTGGGTTATTTCAGCTTTTTTCTCGATTTAATTAAAACCAAGAAATGTGTTTTTACAGCAAGGATTCTAAGCTTTCTAAATATTTTTTATAAAGTTGAACTGACATCTTGTAACCTTCAAGATATAATTTGCAGACAAAGGTGGACTTTTACCTTAAATCTTGTACAGCCGAGATGCATTTAGCTCTTATTGAGAACTTTGCTGGACATAGAGTCACCATCCTTTCCTTAAATTACAGAATCATACTTTATTTAGCAGTTAAAAGTTTCTTTTTATATTGAACCATCTAACAATCTGAACAATCTGTATTTTGTTCTGAATGATTTTTGCTGTGCTCAGATCCACGTATGCTGGAACAGCTGGCTGTGAAGCATCATTGCCGATAAGTAGAAGGAAAAATTATAAATAAAATAGATCAGGCTGTTTACGGCTGTTTACCATGGTGCATGGCAAACTATATGACTAAAGACAGGAACATAACAAAACAATAATGAAGAATACCAAGCATCAGTCCTTTATACTTCGACCACCTTCTAAAACTGATAGTGTATGGAGTATTAAGAATATTATGTTGGGAAAACAACACTTGGCCAACAGCTTAAATAAGGAACTAGTGGACCTTTTTTGTTTGTTTTCAGAAAACCTGTAGTCAGGAGGAGACAGTTAAAAAAAAAAATCAGAAGAAGGCGGTTTTAAAATAACAGAAGAAGAAGACAGTTTTAAAATATTAGAAGACGGCAAGATGGCTACAACAAACGTTTCCAAGAGGCTATTCTTGCAATAATTATTTTTTATGTTAATTGCACTAGTGAAATAGTAATAACTTCTGTCATATTTAATTTAATGGAAATGTGACTAGGAACAAAATGCTTTTGTCCCTCCCAATAAAAAGATAATGCTTTTTTTTCATTTTAAGTGCAAAAATGTATTCAAAGGGCAGATCATTTTACTTAGCAACTCTAATGCAAGTATACCTATTTCAAGAAGATTTTACTTTTAGTTTCATTTTTGCAGTGTACTGCTTCTTTGTGTGGCTTGTATGTTTGTGTATTATGCTTCCACAAACACAAGAGAATCCATCTTTTCCACTCCTGCTTCATACGTTTTAGACCAACCCAAATCATTTCAACCTATGATGATGCAGAGTTATGGTTTAAGCTGCGACATATAGATCTGACGAAGCACCAAAACAAACATGGCAGTGTAGGAGGTCACACAGATAGCCAACTCCTTCAGATCTATTTTGTCATAAATTATGATTTCATCTTTGAAAGAGGAACACCAAGAACATAAATGTGTAAGTTATGGGGATTCTCTTACTATTTTTTTCTTATTTGTGGTTTCTTTGTTTTTGTCATTGTAATTTGCTTAAACCAAACTCTGATTGGCAGGCGTTTTGATTGGCAGGTTTTGCTTCGCCCCACTAGCTTGGAAAGTTCTGCTTAACAGCCCTCGTTTCCCCTCGTTTCCATTATAAGAATCCCAGATTAATAATGCGTAGGGCTAAACCTGAGTCTTACACATTTCAATCTGTCTCACCAGGTTATTGAAAAACAGCACCAGAAAACAACTAATAATAAATAAATATTTCATTGTCAAATACAATATTTTCCCTTTCTTTCCCTTCTATTGTGACTATCAGTTTGTCAAAAATGAATACTGAAAAACGTTTTACACGCCACTGCCCAAAACAGTCAGCTCCTCAGCTGTGTCCCCTGAAGTCTAACTAGCCCTACAATGACTGAGAGCTGCATATGGTGGACTTGATGGCAACAGATGCATCTGTGAAGCATGTGTGCTTCACAGAGCAAAATGAGCTGGCAATAGATGGCAGAAAGCTTGTGTGCAAGGAGCGTTGACTTTATCAGTCTGAAAGAGACTTTAAGCCTTATTAACCTTACTGATAAGAGAAGATACTGTACCTGCATGTTCAAGAGAAAAATTGTTCAGCATGAGAATATTACTTTTCACCACAATGTCTAGGAAAAACTATAACTTCAGAGATTGTGTTGTTCCCACAATCCTCAAATCTAAGTCATTACGTCTACTTTTCAGGTTGGACACAAGAGACCAACATTTGGATTCTAGTGGTTTTAACTGATTACAAGCTGAGTTAAAATTACAAACACAGCAAGGCAACCACAATTAAACATTATCACATCACAAATATTTTTTTCAGGCGATAACTGAGTAAAACTCTGATTTTGACATTTCTTTTCCCAGTATATTAGTCCATTTATCTTATGGTTGTATGCCAAAATTTATTGTCTCTACTGCTTCTTCATTTCACCTTTCAGCATGTTTGATTGGATCAGTGACCTAATCATGTCCTCCAGTAACTTACTTTAATAAAAGTGCTTAGAGTTTGTTTAAGGCAGCTTTTAAAGGGGCCTCTTTGTCTATGATTACTAACATATACGTTGCTGCAACATTTAACAAATTGGGCTGGTTATGTTTTGGTTTTAGATACCAACAAAAATGTTTAAATGAAGATTCCGAATAGTTTACCAAATATAACAATAATGGAAAATACTAGTGTGACAGTGTGTGGTCCTGTCACTATGCCTCCAACTGATCATGTGCCTTGGTTAATTGGCCAAGGGGATATCTCTTTGGCTGACTGGTCAGTGCGTGTGACTTTTGCCCGGGAGTCTTGGGATCAAATCCCGCCCTCTGTAGTGTGCACCTTGCCACATTTGGTGTTGTTGGCAGGATCCATGTGATGCCGATTAATGGTCCAGGGGTTCTAAAATTAATTGTGGCAGCCTGCGTGGAGCTTTGGAAAAGAGGGGGAGAGATGTGACAGTGTGGGGATATCCCTTTGGCTGACTGGTCGACGTGCTTGACTTTCACCTGGGAGTCTGGGGTTCAAACCCTGCCTGGGCCCTCTGTAGTATGCCACACTAGAAAAGTGGTTTAAAAATGTCTTCATCTTTAGGCACTAAATGTGTTTAGTGGTGTGTTTACACCAAATGTAAAAAGTGAAAGAAGAAACCAGTTTACATGTTATCCCTATGTAAAGGTGTTCAATAGGAGCGATGCAACAGACACATTTTTAGCGACGCCACAGGCAAGTTTTTTGTGATTCAGCAGCAATACAAACTATGCAGCAGCTACAAAGCAATGATCTCTAAAGTTTGAAAATCTAAACTTTTATGTCTTGTCCTCTTGCAGCAACCAACAAGCTTTCCATCATAAATGAAGCACAGTGACTCACTCGGTAAAAAGCAGATCCCCTATGCTAGTTGATAGCGCCAAGCAGCAGATAGAAGCTCTTCTATTTGATGATGTTGTAAAAGCTTGTTGCCTGCGAATCGTGTTTAGTGTAAATGGGCCATTAAAGCTGTGGTAAACACTGTTAGTTCCTGAACTGTTGAACCTTGGTGTTAATGCATATCAAAGCTTCACTCACCTCCTGCTTCACTCTTTGTCCATCCTGTTGCAGTGGCTACCCCATCTCTTAAAACACTTTTTCACTGGATAAGCAGTACAAACGATCAGCTCTAAATCTGTACAGAAGCATACAGATTTTTTTGTTCAGCGAAGCTGGACAGCCACAGATTTTTCTCACAGGTGCCCCATACCACACACAATAAGGTCCTTGTGAGAAAAGTCCCTTGGACAGACCTAACTCTCTGTCAACCCAAACAAATGAAAATGCAGGGAATGGTCTTAGAATCAAAAGAGGATTCAAATGCATTGTAATACTGTCTGAAAAGCATATAGCATACTCTTAGTATTTGCAAGCATCAAATCTGGGGCACCATCGTATCACTGACTGTAAATACAATCAATTAATAAAAAATGTTTTATAGTTCATCTAGCCAAACAAATACACAAATGTTTCAAAAATGTTTTAAAAATGCTACTCATCCAACGTTCAATTCCAGCCTGTTTGAGATCCACTATCCACAAGATAGTAAACAGAATATTTTAAAATATACCAGGAATTTCACAATTTGTATCAGAGTGGCTCCAAGTTCACAATGTGTCTTTGAAAATTCTTTTTTCCAAAATGGTGGGTGTGGACCTGCAACATTTACAAGTTGGGGTTTTGTGGCACATTTCTTGGAATTCTGCAGCATAAACGATTAACGGTATAAAGACACTTGCTGAATGTAGCTATCCCAGCAATCCTGTCTTTGTCAGGGGTTAATCATGACCCATATAAAATCTCAAATTGCATTCATTTTCACAGAGTGATAACCTTATTTTAGAAACTACAACACCTATGACATACATTTTGACACTGAAGTGGCTTAATGGACACTTATTGTCCATGGTTCCTTTTTTGTGAATTTTAAATAATATAAAGTAAACTGTTCTATTGTCAAAGCAATGTAGGATGTAATTTTAATGGATTTACTTCAATAATTCTTTGTTAAAATCCTTTGAGGGAATTTGAGGGGCACATATGGTCTGCAAGGCTGACATTGCCTTTTTCCTGCTGTGGCAGGTTGGATCTGAAAGAAATTAAACAAATACTCAGCCTCTCAGGGAGTACAAAGCCCCGGCACCTGCTTGATCCTGTCTATCTCCAGCCTGTGAAGCTTATTTCGTTCAACTAAAGTGGCCACACGCTGTCTTTATTCTTGAGAGGAAGACTGACAACTCCAGCACAGACCTGAGTACAAGTACTCAGCAAGATTGTCAGTCTCCTGCTCTTTGCGAGGAAAACTCCTCTATAACAGCACCACCTGTCAGAAAAGTCAATGTCTTTCTCAGGAGTGTGAAAGCAGAACATGAATAGCAATCCCTGTGACTATAACTTAAGGTCATGTCAGTGACATGGACTTAAACTGTCTTTGTACATAACTGTTCTTTATGAAGGGCACATAATAGAGGGACTTGCCTAAACCAAGCAAAGAATGTCTCTCTTCCAATTTCTTTTTTTTTTTTTTTTTACTTTTATGTAAGAACTGGGGCAACGGAAATATATATATGATCCTGTTTTATAGAAAAAACTTCAACTTCTGTGAACAATTTTCCACTCAACTGAAATGTTCCACATGTTTAATTTGATCCTAAGCCAAGTTGTACTCTCATGGTGTATTGACCTTACAGTATTTTATCCTTGCTTCCTTCTAATTCATTACCAATAGATCGTTTCATACCCATGTAGTGAACCATTTATTATTATGTTTTTCTCTTCATAAATACATTTAGATGTTTATGGAGACAAATTATCAAAAAATTTAGACATTCACAACATAAAGTATTGGTAGGACTGATTTGAAATTTTGTAAAGAAAACATTGTCTAAAAATGTCACTCATCACACAATATGCAATATTTGATTTCCGACGGTACAACACATAAAAACTTTGATGCACTGTGAGTTATACACTTTAGGAAAACACAACGTTTCACTTTTATTTGCTAAAATTTGGAAGCTAGTATTACACCTCCCCACCTTTATTTCCAGGTTCAGAGAACTTGTCATAGAATACACAAGATGGTCAACTTACAATTAACTTGGTGTTCACCTAAATAATAAACTGGACAGCAGCCACAGACTGGAGGCAGAGAGCAGAATCCAATTGCCGAGGAGACAGAGGTCTTTTAGAAAGCAGCGGGGCTCAACAGAAAACCTTGGCTCTGTGGCAGCATTGGCCATCTTTAATTGTGTTGTCTGCTGGAGCAGTAACTTATTAACAGCTGAGAGAAAACAATTGGATACGCTCATGAGGAAGGCCAGCTCTTTCCTAGGATGCCCCTTCAACCATGTGCAGGGGTTGGGAGATAGAAGAACTCAAAAATAGAATCACTCTTGGATCGCCGCCCCTTGCATGACACGATACCAAGCCTTCAAAGCTTTTTCAGTGACAGAGAAATGGATTGTAAATGTAAAAAAGGAGAGATATCCTCTACCGTTCTCCTCAACAGCTTTCATTTAGACTCTAAAACAGCACTGATATCAACAAACAAACATTTCACATTTCTTATTCTCTGAAGTATTTTCAGTATTTTATATATATGTATGAATAATCTTAGTTGCACAGAAATGCGACAATCACAAACGTATATTTTTTTAATCTGCATATTTTTTCAAGAGTTTACTTTTTTCTTACAATGAATATGTGACTGCTTTGTGCTCGTTCTGTTCTACATGCTGTTACTTATATTTGTGTAGTTCTTTCTTTCTTACTTTGCTTCTGATGCATTAATCCATCTTCTCCCTGTTTATTCTATCATATTCTATCTCGGTGGGGTCTATCTCCGGCAGTCTATGGGTGAAAGGGGTGTACACCTTGGACAGGACGCCAGTCTGTTGAAGGACAACACAGAGACGTACACCCATTCACACATACACACTCACACCTAAGAACAGTTTAGAGACATCATTTAACCTAACAGTCTTGTTGTTGGACTGTGGGAGGAAGCCGAAGTACCCAAAGAGAACCCATGCATATGGGGGGGAACATGCAAATTCCATGCAAAAAGAACCCGGTACTTTTTTGTGCAAGGCAACAGGGCTATCAACTGTTCCCCCGTGCAGC
The DNA here is from genome assembly GCA_034780135.1 of Jordanella pulchra. NCBI lineage: Eukaryota > Metazoa > Chordata > Actinopteri > Cyprinodontiformes > Cyprinodontidae > Jordanella > Jordanella pulchra. The sequence continues at coordinate 11,080 of JAUZNJ010016148.1, forward strand.
CAGATTCTGATACATGAACATATTTAATACTAAAAGAGGGCCTCCCTTTAAACATAAAGCAATGGATGCAATTGAATAGTCTGCATAGAGACATCAACACATATGTCAGCCCTGTTTGGGATTCCATCTGGGATTTTACCACACACCGAAACCCCCTTGGTGGGTAATCCGGACTTCATGCTCTGAAAGCAGACATGACCCTGATGCCAGATTGACTTGCATAATATAAAAGTACCAGGTGACCTGTTATGGGAGGATTTTGGTTGTGTGTTTTTGTGTTACTATGAACCCATAGTTTATCTGCTTCTCTATGTTCAGTGATGACAGTTAACAGAGAAAGTAACAACGCTAGCTGGGTTATTTTGTGTGTCCACTCTGTTCTCCAAACCCCAGTTGGTTGAGGCAGATGGTGATTCATACCAAGGCAGTTTTTGATTAAATCTTCTAGTTGAAAGAGAAATAATTCCTTTTCACAGTCTAAGGCTAAGCCTCCATATAAAAAGCACATTTTTATTCATTGAAATTAAAGACTGAATTCATCCACCATGCTGAAACTTGAATATAATATAGAGTTAAATTTTTATCTCTCTTTATGATTGGAATGGAATAATTTGATTATCTATTTTTGGATATGAGTTGGATCTGTTTGTCTTTAAAGTGGCTTGAGGTAACATTTATCCAAATTTTTACCGAACAGATTAACTGAATTTAAAGTAATTCAATGCAACCTATCTTGACTGAATATGGTAATGATCCCTTTTTGGGCTAGCTGACAGCAGATGATGAGCCTTGATCGAACACCGCAAAAATCAGATTTTTACCTAGCATATGTTTAATTCATATAGCTTCATACTATGCTTTGAGTGAAAGAAGTCAGTCTATGAATCTATCGTTTAATATTTTTTTGTACACTAATTAAAAAAAAAAACTGAAAATAAAAAAAAAATTCTAGAGAAAATCTATATGAGACAAATTCATAGTCATGAAAACACTTTTTACAGAGGAAGATCTCTGGAATGAATCTCCAGCAAAACCAGGCTCAGTGTGAGTGCCCATTAGCCAAGGCTGACTTGGGGTTCCAGGAGAAAGTAGGAGACATACTAAAGGAACATAGAGGCAATGGTAAACTAGCTCCATAGTTGTCTTGTCAATGATAGAATGAGTTAAGCAGATGAGCTCTAAGCCAGTTTTTATGCCAAAAAGAACACATACAGTTAGTCACAGTAAAAGCTGAGCCCTTAGTTGTGTCCAAGACAGGACTAAGCACTGACAAACAGGCCCAACAGTATCATCTAGAATCAAAGATGTTGATTTTATAATATTTCCCTCCAGGCTTGTGCCATATCCGAACAGGAACAGACTAAATAAAGGTACTATTACAAAAAAGAAGAAAGAAGATAAAGTTAGGGGTTTAACTAACTAGTGCAGAAATGAAGAAAAGAGGGTTTTTGTACTGAGGGCCGCAAATAGCTAGCACCCCCTCTGATCTTACCTTTTACGATAGCTGAAAATATATCACAGACGTTTTAGCATTGTCATGTTCCCCTGTGGATATGCTAATGCTAGCTTGTAGAGTACAACCTTAGTTTAGTTGTGTTGCGAAATACTGTTCACAGTCCTGCTGTTGCTATTCAACTCTGCTCCAGTTTATAGCAATACTTTTTGAGCCAACTAAACATCACAGTCATGATCACTTATTTCCTCAGCTTTTCCCCACTTATTCTAAACACCTAACCTAACCCGAAGAACCACATGAATGTACAGGAAGCGTTTTATGTCAAAGCAAAAGATTTATATTTTTAACTGATTTTTTTCATTGAGGGGGGGCTAATAAAGAACTATTATAGCTTCTTTCCATTAAAGGAAATTGTGGAGAAACATCCGAATTATGATATGCCACATAACTGTGCATTTTATTTGCATTTTTTCATTAATTTTACTCAATGGTGATTTGATTTATATGATAACTATGGTACCAAATCAAACATACAAAAATCCAAAAGGACAGAAAGTCGTAATTGATCAGCCCTTCTCCTGTAATGAGACTTTGATTTAGAAATAAGATGTGGTAGATTATGTACCTCTGTGTAAAGCAATTTTTATGGTTCTGCTCAGTCAAATGTAAATTTTATAAAACAGGGGAACAAAGACAAAACTTTTATTTTTCTGTTGGTAACTAAACATAACCAATAACAGAGACTTCTATTGTTTATAATTGCTAGTCCTAATTTATGGACAGAAGCCAAGAAAGGGGAGTAATGATTAGAATTATACATTTTTCTGAAAAGTTATTCATAAAAGCAGGCTATGTAAAATCATCAAGCTTTCAACATTTTATAAAAGGAAAAATATTGATAATATATTTTTATGTATAAGAAAAATTAAAAAATGGTCTAATGAAGCATTTTCTGTATCCTCTTAAGTATTTATTTTTTTATCTTTGAAATGTGAAGCTTAGCTAAAGCTTGGAACGGTACAAGACAAAGAGAAAAACAATTGCTCACTGCTATGACATTGAATAAAAGTGTGTTGACAACCTAGCTTGTTCTCTTACAGTAAACAGGTTAGCAGAAGCATTCAAACAAAAAACAGAATCTACTGCTCAGAGTATGAACAGAGCAGAAGAATAATGTCAAAACCAACAGTTTAATAATCTCTAGACACATTTTATAAACCTTTTTCCCATTTGTACTGTTTTTGCATGGCAACAAAGGAAAAAAAAAAAGCCTCCAAATTATTAAAGCAACTTGTTTGGTACTATAACAGCAGTCCTGGTCTCATCATGTCATTTCCTTTTCTTCATAGAGACAAAAGTTATCTTTTTTTCTCTAAAACTAAAAAAAACTAAAGCTTACATTTTCAGCTTGAATGTTCAATGAAATCCCACACAGCAATCAGCAGTTCTTGATACCAGCAGCCACAATAGCAAAGTGTTAAGTAGGTGTCAGAACTGAAGTTAATTTTGCAGCCTCCCTGCAGGGGCCATTGTCTCACACTGAGTTATGGCATTTTAAAGAATAAATTTGCACATGACACAGTATGAATTACCACCAGACAATTTTGGAGTCATTTTAATCATTAAGTTTTTCATAAAGTTAGCAGCTAGGAAGTTTGGCACTTATTAGCATTCCTGAATTATTTCTCTAGAAATTGATGGAATTTTTTTAAACTGTCCTGAAATATGAACACATGCCAAAGCACAGTTTAGCTATTCAAGTGCTGCATTTAATTTAGATATTTTGCATCATCAGAGTAATAAGAAAAATGATGAAATATTGAAAACTAAAAATACTACGATCTATTGGAGACAGTACAACTGTTTTCTGAATATTCTTAGAAAAATACATTTTTGGTCTTGGTTTACGATTCTCATTACAGAAAAAAGCTAATAAAGTTTATTAATAACTTTTATGACAAATAGATAATTTTTAAATGCAATAATTATTTTTAGTGTATTCAAAATACAATATTCAAATCAAACAATAATGGTTGTTTTTGGATATTAGCTAAAATGGTTCACCAAGCAGGTACTTTGATCCTTTTACTCATTGCTTGGTTAAATAGTTTTTGGAAGCAACAGTAAACAACCTCAATTATGGGACTTGTCTACTTTTATATGGTTGCAAATGACCATCCCAACTGACAGAATCAGCATTGCTTTGTATCAAGAATGCATATTGAAGTTTCTAAACAATATTAGCTTGAAAGTGCTTATATATTGTCAGTTATTCTTTATTTAGTATTGATTTAATAAGAAAATAAACCATTGCTCCAGATACTTTTAACATATTTGCCACTACTAGATTGTTAGACAGATTGTCAGAGAAAAACCTGCAAGCCATTTTGATTGATATATGAAAATTGCTAAGTGAAAAATGCCTAGCGGTGCAAACTTTATACTTACCTTAAAATAACTTAGAGCTATTTTAAACTGAAAGATCAAACTGTTGTTTATGAGTGCCATGAGTTTTTTATGCCATTTAACACACAATAACTGACCGATGTGTAGACCTAACATTTCTTCTTAAAATTTGTATTATTTGAGGAAACATCCTGAGTTTGATTTTTAAACCTAGACAAACGCTAGTTTGATTTTTAAACCTAGACAAATGCTCAAGAGTAGCACGGAAAATGTAAGGTTTTATTGAAATATATAACACATTTACAGGAGCAGAATATGGTGAGCAAAACCCAGAGCACAAAAATCATACATAATAGCAGGAACTCAATAAATGGCTTAAATAACAGGGAACACAGCAGCGGGTTATGTGCTAAATGAGGAGACAGAGGTGAACAGACCCTATTAATTAAATAGTGGCTCAGGTGAAAGGAGGAATAAACCAGGGCAGACAAGGAAGAAGTTAACAAAACACATTAAAGTGTACAAAATAAATAACGAAATAGGTGAACAGTAGACTACACTAGAATGGCACTAACAAGCAACAAGAAAAAAAGAAAACTAAAACTACCTGAGCATAAGGAAATTAACTTACAGAAACCCCTAAAATGGCAGAAATAACAACAGAATAAGACAGGAACGCTTGGACATTAAAAATAAAGAACAAATTGAAAAAGATAAGAAGAGCATAAAATAAAAAATAACCTAACAGCTATTGATCATGAAAGCAACATAACAAAACAACAGACAAATGTAAAGTGTCAAGCTTTGTATGGTACAATAAGTTGTTTTCCTCAGAAAATATTTGTTTGTTTTTTTGGGGGTAGTTGTTTTTAGACAATGTGAAGAATAAAAGGAAAATTGTATGAATTTTAAAAGTTGCTCTTACAAGTAAAGCCTTAGATAATCCAGGTTAATATGAAAAATCTCATCGTTCCAAAGGTTTCAAAAAAAGCAACTGGCTCAAGAAACAAAAGGTAAGACAACTTCCTAAAGGTTTTAATTGAAGCAAGACTTTTCAGTTATAGGCTTCCCCTCCTGAAGAACCACTGTACCAGTTCCTGCCTCTTAGGCAAACATCATGTCTGCCTTCAAGATTTAGCCCTAAAACTTTTCTTTTAAATTAAGCTTTTAGTTAGTGACCAATGCTGTCTTTACCTCTCTTTGAAGTTATGCTCCTTTATAGGCAGCTGTAAGACATATTGATGTCTGTGTTTTAGATCTTTTGTTTAGACTTATTGCTGCCACTAACTTTTTTATCTCCCAGATATTTTTTTGTCATAGAAGCTAAAGTTTCTTTTTTTTTAAAACAAAGATTAGCTAATTATTTAGTCCCTAAACGGATCCATCAAGAAAGAAATAAGATATTACATTAAATAAATAATACTGCAAAATCAATAAGGTATAAATGAAGATAGACATTTGGACTAGGATATGATGTTTTCAGACTTCATTCCACAAAGTAGCTCCAACTAAGTTGTGTCTCTGAAGGATAAAAGCCATTTCCTGACAGAAAGAGGCTCTGCTGTTTGCCAACTGCACATAACACTTTTTTTGGCGACAGTAAGACCTGCTAATAGTATTTGAAGGTTGTTAATTGTTAAATATAATTTGGAGGTATCCCCATAGATGCTAAACATGACTCATTGTTTAAATGTTGAATATTGCTCATGATAGGTTACATATGCCACTTTGGCTGAACAATGGTTGAAGGTGAATTTGTGTCAATAGCGTATGAAGGGTTAATTTGTATGAAGGGTTAACAATATCTCCTTTAAAGAAGGGGCTCTCAAAAGTGTATTTTTGGCAGTAATTTCATGTTATTTCCAGTTATTTACTTCCATAAAACGTACATTGACTCTAGCCTACACTGTAAAAAGGTCAGTAAAATATAGCAAAATACCATCAAATGGTAACTTAAAAAAAACATAAAACCAAAAATGGTCCTTTACTTTATTAAATACGGTAAATAACCATTAATCAAGTAACTAGAAAAAATGCTTAATTTTATTCTGAAAAAATATAAAACTCACAGTAATTCACTGTGAAATTGAATAAATATGCATATATTTCACAAGAAATTACTGGATAGAAATATAAAAAAAAACTCTTAATTTTTACGGAATTATTTAGATAAAACTACTGCTTATCAAGTTCTGCATATTCAAATTTACAGAATATACTTATTGATTTTGATGCAAACATTATCTTCCATTATTACAGAATGAAGTGTTTGAATAGAAGTGTTAGCTCCTGGATGAAAAGCAGCCATTAAATTTGATTCTGCGTGAGCCAGCCTTGGATTTGCAGATTCCAATGAAAACAACCGGTTTCCCAAACAGTTTCAAATTGAATAGCTAAACAACTGGTTAACTGTTCGAGGTCCTTTTTCTTTTCGATAGTACCCTCCCCTCTTAAAATTTATTGAGAGAGAGAGAGAGAGAGAGAGAGAGAGAGAGAGAGAGAGAGAGAGAGAGAGAGAGAGAGAGAGAGAGAGAGA
>JAUZNJ010016159.1:0-17477 GCA_034780135.1 Jordanella pulchra
TCCCTCTTCAGATGCCAAATAAGCTGCATTTCTCTCCCAATTCTTTTCTTTTGCATAATGACCAATATAAAAAATATCATTCAAACCGCATTTGCCTTGTGTTACTTTTTACTTATACTTTTCATTACATTACTTGAGTACATCCATTTTTACAGTAATTTTCATACTTATGTACAAGACGTTTCGGATACTTTAAGACTTTAACTCAAGTAACATTTCAGTCAATGACTTGGACTTTAACTAAAGTCATATTTTGAAGCGGTACCCTTACTTTTACTTGACTCTGAGATTTCAGTACTTTGTACAACACTGGTCCCGACCTCAACCTTAGACACCTTTAGGATGAACTGGAGTGGGGACTTTTTTTTAAGATTCAACCTTTAATTGTAACCTTAAAATGTAAAGGTAAGTGTTTTACCGAACAGTGTAATTCGCTCTTGCTAGAGTAAATTTGGCTTAGATGAAGAATGGGATTAAATCAAATTTCATACACTTGTCCAATACAAGCACATTATCAAAAACTTTTTGTATTTTGTAAATTGTATTGTACATAAATTAACTGCTCTGAATATTGTTTTTTTGTTGAAAGAATATTTAAAAACGGGTCTCTTCATCCATATGTTATTTGTAATTATGTTATATTTTGTGTTTTACTCTTTAAAAGTTACTACATTTTACATTACTTTATATTTTGTCTATATGTTCCCATATTTTTTAAAATATTAGATTTTATGATTAATTACCCACTACTTGAGTTACTGAATACTTGTTTATGCATAAATAGCATCTTAACTGGAAATTTATTATAGACTGTAGCCAACATATCTGGAACAACTCTGAGAAACATTAGCTTGTTTAATCTGACTTGGATAATTCAAGGCAGTCCTGATAGTAAAAGTTGGTAAGTGTGCCTAAAGAATAGGCCAGAGAGAATACATATTGTGCATTCAAATGATCATTTTTTAAGCTGTCAGCTATTATTTATCCTACTACTTCTAGGGTTGTATGTTTGAGGCTCGATAAACAGAGAAGTGGTGTTTGCTAGCAGCAAGGAGAGCGTTTGGGGGGGGAGAAAGTTGACTTATTTATCATTATTGAACAGTAAGATACGCTGATGGCCACATAGGGCCAGAGGGGTCCCTCATCGTCAGGCTCAACCCTCCTCACTATCTTTTCATAATTTACCCATGATTTCTATTAGAAAACCTGAAATGACTGCCCAGAGGTAGTTTGCAGTGTTACTGTTAATTATAAAAGCATGTTACATCATTATTTTAATTTCTGTTAAGTTACAACGTTAAGGTGTTGCTCTAGTTTTACACACCAGGTTTTGTCACTATTCAGTATTTAGTTTTTTTTTTTTTGTTGTTGTTTTTTTTTTTTGCTTGGTGGTAAATTAACAGTTTCCTCTCAACAAATACAAAAGAGAAACAGCTTACATTTAAATACTTGTGTTGTAAAGATCATGTTATCTTTACGTGATTGACAAGGATAAACATTATAGTTCTCATATTCTTGAAGTATTTTTATGGTGACACATTTAACCATTTTGATATAATTGTTTCTATAACCTTTGACTGTTACTGTTCTTTATCAAATCAGTGGTGCAGTGCCGATTCAGTGAAGTATTATTGAGCTAATTCGTTTCTACACAACGTTAGCATTTAGCAGCAAAGCCGCAGAATTCTGTCTGTCTTTCCTGAATGTTGTGGTTTGTCCTGATAAACACACAAAAATACATAAAGAACAGCTGTCTCATGTAAAACAGTAGAGGAGGGACTAGAGGTCTGAGAGAACATAGTAAATGTCGACACTGTTGCAGCTCATATTCTGCTATTTCCTACAACTCTACCCCTACCCAGAATGCTGTTTGTTTTCAGTTGATAGTGGAGGTGAGGCACACCGAGTAGATGAAAGCATTAAAAACACAGTGATAAACACAGGATTTGCGTCTTTACATTCAGCTGGTCAGCAGTGCAGGTTTACATGCTGGGTTTGGCAGCTTTTATTCCCCCCATTTTACTTCAGATGCTCTTAAGTTTAACCTTGGGTTCACACTCATGTAGAGAGCTTTTAGGGTTTGTGGAGATGACTGAGATTGATGGGTTGGTGGTCTGGGTTTTAGTCTGGATCAAGCCTGTTGTCTTTAGGAGCTGTTCATGTGTGCTGTCTAAATGCAACAGGAAATTAAGTGAAGATTGATACCGGATGTATTAAATCATCTGTGATTTGACTGGTATACAGAGGACAGCTGCCAAGGTGTCTAAAGAAAATCTCAGACAGTGCAGAATGTTAGACCGACAGAAGAGGCCTGCAGGTTTTTATCTGTTTTTGTCTGTTTTGTGAAAAGATAAAATCTTGCCACATCATATTTTGATGATGCATTAAGGTTATACAGAAAACCTCTCCAAGATACAAGTCAATATATCCTTGCCTTTTTGTATTGAAGTATAGATTTGTCTTCAAAATTAAAAAAATAAACTGACAATATAAAGACTGATTAAAAACTAAATTGACCTAGCTGCTTTGAGAATGAATTGAAAGAATTAAATTTAATTTCAGTTTGGTTTAATGATCAGAGATGTCAGATTAGAGACTGAAAAAATCAAATATTTATTCTCATTCTGTTTAGATTTGATTATTGGACATATGGGGGACTTGGCACCTTTCATGGACGAGTCCCACAATGATGTTAAATAAAACTGCTCTGGTATTGAAACATGGAAATGATAGATTCTCTGCAACATCGCAGTTAAGAAATCATTCCTTTAGTTTCTTAGGAATTTATAAGTTTCTTCACAGCTGAACAACAGTCTAACAGTGAATGTGATTAGTGAATTAGTGGTTTATAATTACAAATAGTCCATGTTTTACTTTTGGAATATTTATTAAAATCTACTCTGCAGGAAATGCATAAACATCCAGATTTTATCCGCTAAATTAACTGTTTGGGCTGAATGCTTAGTTGCTTCTGTACTGACTTCTATTATGCACATTGATAGTGATACCTTAACCTCTTCTGCAAATTTTAAGCTGTTTTTGAGTCATTATTTCATCACATTTACCTACAGCAAAGTTGAACTTTTAAAATTTATCAACTTTAACACAGATTTTATTGATCAGAGGGTTGTTTGCTTACAGAAAAAACAGTTATAACCTCCATTTATCTTGTAAAAATGATTTAAATAAAATGTTATTTTTACTGTAAATGAAACCCATTGTCTTTCATTGTGGTCAGCGTCTATCTTCAAAATTATTCTGTACACATACGCAAGTTGTTCATTTGTATGTCTCTTATTTTCAGCATTGTCATATGACATTGTTTCGCCATAGTTAGTTTCCTTACCTCATCACTATTTATCGTTTACTCAGCCACTGAAAACGAAAAAGTAGTTTAATCCAACTGCAGGCGACCGGGAAATCAGGATTTTACCACGTTATGGTCTTTACCACACTGGTCCTCACGGGAAATGTTGTCTTCCTTTTAAGGAAAAACAATACAGCTTTTGTCCACCGAGTTAAACCAAAATAGACCAAAACCACAAGTTCTTTAGCACTTGAAAACTGTTGAATAGCTGGTAAACGTGGCTACAGCTAGCTGTACTCCATTCCAGTTTAAAATAGCTTTAAAAGTGTCACTTGTGGAAATTCCTCACAATTCTGTTAGAGCCTTGGAAAGTTTTTTCTTAATTTTCCAACCTATTGTTTGACTTGTCTGTAATATTTTCTGATGCATTTCTTATGCAATTTTTGCCAGAGAAGAAAATTGTCTACCAATGCTCTAAATGCTAATTCTGTGCCACACTCTGTTAATTGCATGACAGCATTGAGACATTGTGCCAAGAACCTGTCAAATATGCTCCAGGCGGTGTGTTTTCGCTGCATTTTTTGACCCTGTGGATAACCCCAGCCCCTTCTGCTGCTGTTGAGACTTTTTTTCTGATTTCTAAGCAAAGCACTGCAGAGATGGATACAGATTGTTGTACTAGAGGATGGGTTTGACTGGGGAAGGAAGTAGCGGGGGCCTAGAGCCGCAGGGAGCATAGTTGGTTTTGCCAGTGGAGAGGGGATACTGAGGAGTGACAGAAAGGAAGAAAGGAAGCCAGATCAGTGTAGTTGGGGGGGGGGGGCTCTGGCAGGCAGACAGAGTGTGAAAGAGAGAGAGTTGTACTTAGAGGGGGAGTTGATGGCATGGAGTGAAAGGCAGGTTTCCAGGCCAGACTTGAGCTGCAGGAAATTATTTATGAGCCTGAACAAGATGATGCTTCAGCTGCCTATGATGAATAATCTGTGTGTGTATGTGTGCATGCACTTGCAACAGAAAGGTGTGTGAACAGTATTGCAGTGATAGAAGCCAGAGGGCACTCGGTAGAAATCCCCCTCATACACACACACAAACACACATGGACACTCACATACATACACACCCAGCTGTGGTGAGCCCATTAATCATTTATCACTATCTTCCACAAAAGAGAGGAGAGAGGGTGACTCCTAAAACACAGTCACGGGTCCTACCCTTGTGTCTAACATGAGATAGCCACCTCATGCTCATGATTTATCAAAAGCTCACACACGCATTCTGAATGGATGTTTTTCTGTGATATGGAGAGTGCCCTAATTTCAAACTTTACATGTTTATCAAGTTAAGAACCAAATCTCAGAAATTGCAAGTTTTTTTTCTCTGTCATTTCACCTGATATAAATCCTAAAAACCAACTTTTACAATATTCAGTCTACAGGCCTTCTAGTGAGGACTTAGTACACCAAATCTGAAAAAAATATTCACTGCTGAAATGGAACATTATTTTTCCAAACTTTGTTGGCTCATCCGATGTCCACAAATGTCCTGGGAGATTTCTTTAGAAATTGCAGCTTTGCTGGAGGGTTTATGCTGCCTTACTTGCCTTTTTATAATACCCTAAAGATGTTCTGATACATTCAAGTTAAGCTTTATACTTTGTTCGGATTCTAGTTTCCGGTTTCTATAGTGGCTAATCTGTTAATATATACTCAGTTCCTGTCATTACTCTAAGTAGTTTCTAACATTGTTTAACCATTTGTGAACCAATAGTCCTTTTTCACATAGTTAAATCTCAAACTCTAGTGTAGCTTTGTTTTCCTTAACTCCTCTAATGCTGCTCGGTTCCCTGCAGCTTTTAATTCACTGATTGACTCAGCAGTTTGGACTTACATTCAGATGTTGTTTAACTCAAACTGTACTACAAGATTAGACACAATGGCTCCATGAATAAAAAGTTGTCCAGACTAAACCAGAGCCCTGGACTAATGAAGCTCCCGGTTCCTCCAGGGTTGAGTACAGAGCAGAGTGAGGGAAGAAGTGCAGACATCCTGTCACATACTGAGAAACACTTAGCATTAGTCAAAGATCTATGAAAACTGCCTGAACTGAACACCTCTTCCATAGTTTTGCCTTGAATATTCACACTCAACCTCTGTTCTGTCACTAATCTCCCACAATCAGCCTGTCGTCTGATGTGCGTGAGGACTTCTTTAACTTTTTGCTGATAAGGTTGTGAACATTAGAGCCCTTGCTGTTTGTGACTGGTTTAAACGTCTCACTTTCACAAAGTGAGATGATCCAGTTTCACTTCATATTCTTTGGAAGATTTGTCCATTTCGGGCACTATGTCAATAAAACTAAAATAAGGATAGATAAATGAGAATTTCCCCCTCGAGTTTTAAAGCCTGGTAACACCACTAATTAAAAAGTTTGTTGGACTCCTCTGCACTCTGTAATTTTAGGCCAATTTCTAAACTTCCTTTCCTCCTCAAGTTTCTAAAAAATATTTTCTATATTCATTTGAGTTCCTTGTTAAATAAGAAGAAGGTGTTTGAGTTGTTCCAGTCTGGGTCTGAACCCTGACAGTACTGAGTTGGCTCTATCAAGGCTTTTTAATGATGTTTTTGTATCTAAAGATTCAGCTTACTGTGTTGTTTGATACATTTGACCATCAGTTTATCCTTTCCCATCTGGTTGGCATGCAGGCGTTTCTCTAGATTGGTGTAGCTTTCAGTAAGCAGGAGAACCTTTTTGTGTTTGTGTTGGAATCAAATTTAGCACCTCTCTCATAAAGGAAACATTAAAGATCTATTCTTTCCCTCTTTTCATCTCCATTTATCTACATACCTCTGTGGCCCATTCTGCAAAAACATGATATGGTCTTTTGTTTTTTTTTATGTGGACGACAGTGAGATGTTTGTTTTTCGACTAAAGAAGGAAAACAGGTGTTCTGCAAACAGATTGTTCTTTTTTTTTATCTCAGCTTGACATGTTTGCCTTTGTTGTTTTATAGTTTTATGCATCTGCTGTCTGTTTTCCTCGTTTCATTGTATTTTTGCATTTATTAGTTTAAATTGTTTTTCAAATTGTACATATCCAGTTTTTTTTGTTTAGTTTTTTTTTTCTTTGTCAACTAGGTTAAAGGTTAAAGTGCTATAGAAATAAGGGTGTGTAGAGTTTTACACTAAGTGCTTTTCTTTTGTTGTTGTCATCATAGATACATTTTTGTGGTTCTTGGCACATTCATTCATAACTCCCTTAGCCCAATTGAAGCTTAAAGGATGGATTTTAAACACATCACAAATGTTTTAGATACATAACATACTGACATAATTTGTAGCTTTGTAGATTGATCAAAATTAGATCAAATTAGTCAGGAACAGTGAAATAGATCTTGATTTATTTAACTAATTCTATAAACATCAAGGAGTAGAAAGGTGGAGGAGCAGGAGGTGAAAGGAGAGGTTTAATTGAGAGTCAAATGCAAAAAATCGTTTTGTTTTTTTTTTCTTGTTACAAAAAAATGGTAAACTTATGTCTTACAATCATAGCAATTCAAATAAACATTTTTCCCCTGATCTTAAGTCATAGCTGACACACAATAAGATTTAAATTGTCTCTAATTCTGTTATTTAGCCAATTCAGATAATCTGTTTAATGCTAGTTGACCTAAAACAGGCTAAATTTAGTTTGATTTAACATCCTGCACCTGGATAAAAAGGCTCTGTGTATTTTTATCCAGCACAGGTAAACATCTGCTTTTGACTGTAAATACATTTTGTACCTTTTTTTTTGCATTTCTTCCTACAGAAGTACTTCATGTCTCAGTTTCTATTAGCCTCTTAATAAATGTGGGCTTTTTAAGGTAGCTAGCAGTGGAGTTAGATGTGCTTGTTAGTGAATGATAAGTAAGTTTAATGTTCAGGCTGTCAAAAGTGGTCATTGAAAACCAGGTGCATAAGCTTCTAAGGTTCTGTAATTACAGAGTGAAACCACATCAGACATTTGAACTGTGCAAGCACAGACACAGACACTCAGACTGGAGTAGTTTTACCATCGACATGTCTTTGAGACTCAGAGAGCCGGTACGAACGTGTTTCTGTATAAAAGTGTCCACTGAAGACCATTTGAAGTAGCGGTTGCCTGCTTTATATCTTCCAGCCTTTAAGGTTTTTCATTTGAAAGCAACTTTTAGCCAGGGGTTCAATGTGTGTAAATATTATGTGTCAGTTTTGAGCTGTAGATTAAGACCAGTTCTAGTTAAAGCCATTTAAATCAGAGAGGGCTTTCCTGTTAAAACATGATGAATAACTTAGAGCTCCTGTTTAAGCCTGGAGAAAAGAGGGGAAAATCCCAATTTGAACTCACTCAACTTGAAAGAAATTTAGATTCAAATGCTTAATGTAATTTATGTTTTCTGCTAGGAAATGTTAAAATGCAGGTAGTTTGAAATTGAACATGATTAGTCCAGAGGAACATTTAAATAGCTTCTCGTGTTATTTACATACATTACATACATTATTTAGTTACAGATTATTCGTTTATATATAAATATTTACATATTTATGGTTGTATTCATGTAACCTCTACAAATGTTTCCCACATGGACTGCAACATGTAAGTGAATACTTGTTTTATGTAGTATGTTTTTTCATGTGAGGTCGTGAACCCCCATTGCAGCACAGTCATGAGATGTTGTTTCATATTAATCTTCTTTAACCCCGAATGCATGATTATTAACTGTTACTTTGCTCCTCCTAAACATGGGTTTTCAAAACTGTGACATTTTTAATAATCGACATCCATGTGATTCAACATCATCTCAGTGTCCTCCGGCACTGGTTAGAACTGAAGAAGCCTCTTGGATGACATGTGAAACGTCTTCTAGAACACTTCATGTCCAGTTGCCAAAACTGAACTTTCCAAACTAGACAGGTTAGTGTGTTATATACTTACTGTATATAACAGTACAAATGTGTGTTTTTTTTTAGGTCTTTTATAATTTTCTGAGCTCCACCTCCAAATTCATTAATCAGTATTAAAAATCTAATTTTTCAGTCTCAGTCTTTCTCGTTTAGATTTTGATGTCACATTGCTGCTTTCAGTACAGATTTTATAAGAAAAATAAACAAGTTTACTCTTTATTTTAATCAGGAATCTAAGAAACAGTTGTTTTTAAGAACTTTTACTCCAGCTGCACTTATGTTTTGCGTAATCTAATGAAACTAATCTGTTTAATTCAGCTAAATTATTCTTAACCCTGACACAGAGTATAATAGATGGCGCCTGTCATATGAAACTGTTTTTCATGGTCATTTTATTCAGAATAACTTCATCACCTTCTTTTTTCTCCCTGCTTCGTGTTTTTTCCTTTCTGATTTATAATGATGAAATTTCTCACTTGAGCTGCTTGTTTCTCACCACTTGTAAGAATATCTTTCTCACTCTCTTTCTCTTGGTGTAACAATCCCCCCCCCAAACCCGCTGCCACCTCCACCCTTTCCCTGTGTAGTGTCTGGCAAGGCTACAGTCTATTAAACACACAGACAGTGGGGGCTCCCCCGTGGGCTCATTAGTGAGCTGCTCCGCACAGCCTGGGGAGAGCTGGAACAGACCATTCTACTGGTCCCCGAAGGGGTGCCAGAGGATTCATTATGCTGTCGCTCCACGTAGTCCCCTGGTGGTGGAAGCATGCTGTGATTTCGTATATTGAATTAATAGGTTGGTGATTTAGGTTGTCAGTTCTCATTAGAGTCCTGGCCCGGTTGAATATGATGTATCTGTTTAATGCGTAACCTGGATGTGACAATGGATCACAGTCTGGTCGCTGCTGTGTGTCACAGGTACTTCTTTAAGTTTCCAGTCCGACAGGACCACCTTTCTGCACATAAGGTCTTTTTTGGGACAGGGGGCTCATTTTTATTATTGCAAGGTGGCTATGTAGCAAAGTTCACCTGTAGAAATACTTTTAAAATGAACCTAAATGTCATAATGTCTTAAATAATTATATGGTTTTTATGCTGAGGGACAGATGTTTTGGTATTTTTGTTTTTTAGTGTTTGCTGTTATTAAACTTTCAACAGAGTTTTGTGGTCAGGATTTTGAAGTGATCTTTTTATACATGGTAATGGTGCATTCAATGGCTGAAAAGAAAAGGGATTTCTGATAACTGTTCTGGGCTAAATTGGTCAACAGCCACTTTCTCTGTGTGTCTTTCAGCTTAATCCATATAAGCTTTACGACTTTGGTATTCAAGCTTCTGAGGTGAAAAATATTTTAGTATATTTCTATTATTATTACTCACTTTAACTGAGATTTATAGACTATGCTGAGAAGAGATTTTATTTTGGCCACATTGTATTGTGCTACACATGAAATTAAGACAATAAAAGCAATGGAAAATATAAGGACAAACACAAATTTCTGTACAAACTGTTTATTTTTTATTGATAGAGTAGTTTCTTGTCTCTACAAACTGTGTATGCTATCTAAACATAGCGTATGAACATCGCAGTAGTAGGTGAAATGTAAGAGGTGGTTTTAGCTGAAGGGTCATCCATGTCACCTACTTTACTTCTACTGGATGTGACCAGGATGAATTAACATGGGGAAGAATGTCGCTGCTGCTAATGTAAACCATTTTCCTCAAAATATAGAGTTTTATTTTGGATGAAGTTTTAATGTGTCTCATACCTTGGAGAGAGCGGCGTCAAAGTGATGTAACACAGTGAAACTAAATAACAGCCAGACAGAGGCAATCACATCTGTTGTACTTCCTGTCTTCCTCCACAATGACTCTTGAGGGAAAAACTAATTTCCTCAGCTACAGAAATTTAATTAGCCTTTCCTCACTGTCTGAAAAGAAGAGGATGCTCTCCCCTTAGACGAAGGTGTTTGGGTCTATACTGTACACACGTAGCACAGAGTAATACTTTTAGTATTTACAGAGATAATTGTGCAGGCTAGTGGAATTTTCATTGTATGATCACAAATTAGTGTGTAAATTTCTGCTTTCGTCTAAAGGTTTGCAATGGTTGTAGGATGTTTTTTTACATTTGAACTAATTTGTTAAACTCACCCTGTTTTGCTTTTTAATATCTGTCCTTTTCAGTGTTCTATAGGTGTTGCAGTAGTACTGCATTATTAATGGATTGATATTCTTATCAGAACCTAATGCAGTATGTCTTTGTAAAAGGGACTCTAGAAAGTCTATACAGAGTTTTACTTAAATGTCCCATATCCTAATAGAAGTTTTTACTATCAAAGTAAACCAAAGTAAATCTAAAATACCTTTTTCTGATGATCTTAATAAACCTAATAATAATTTGATTCACCTTATAGTGAAATAATATGTTTTAATTCAGTCAAACTAGAGCTCTGTCTTGTATCCACTGACTGTTTAAGGTCAAACCGGAGCAGCTGTCTGGGAATCCAGCCTGTTTATTTTGGTAAACCACTCAGAAGTAGACTTGCTAATGCTGCTGACATTGTTGAATCATGAGCATTGATATTATCAGAGGCGAATAGGCATCCCTAAAAGATTAATCTTATCTTTTTATGACCTCCAGGGTGAGTTTTAAACATCGAATCTGACCAGTCCTGGAAAGGTCTCCACTGTTCCCTGTTTTCTCTCTCTGCTGCTTAGGAAATGCTTTCGTCTGTTGTTGAATCGCTTTAGATTGGAGCATAGCGTGTTTTAAAAATGTTTTTTAAAAATGGTTTTATGACATACAAGGAAATATTTACATCCTATTTGAATAGATGGAAACAGGAACTGTGAAAGAGAAATATTCAAATTAGATTAACCTGAAAAAAAAAGTAAGAAAGAATAAGAAAATATTTATTCTGGTTATAATTTTGATATTCCTTTGGTAGAAATTAAAGAAAGTTTTGCATCACCTCTTGTGAGCTGGAGGAATTAAAATCCTTAAAGCTAGACAGAGGCATGTTTTTACACCTGGCAAAAGGTGCTGATCAGCCACATATAGTTTATTAAATAGCGAGGGCAGAGACAGCTGTGCATGAGCAGCCCCTCCACCCATATGGATCATTATGTCAATTATGGATTTCTGCACCAACACAGCTAGAGGAGCAGAGTTTGACAGAGTTGGCATCAGACACGTTATTGGGTGTAACGGTTAGAGACAGACTGATATATCGGCCAGACGATATTTTCGGCCTGGATTAGCGTTTTTTCAAAATGGTTATTCGCTGAGATGTGCATGTTATGGCCAATTCTTTAATTCATGCTTTCAGTAGCCATGCCTTGAAATCAAGTGGAGAGCATGCATTCCCGCTCTCCCCGTCTGAATTCCCTTTTTGACTTGTTAAAAAATATTTCTTTTTTGTTTAGATTGAAATTTGAGGAACATTTATTATCACTGTGACTTTTGTGTCGTGTAAATAGAGGAAGGAAAGAAACAAAATATGGGCTTTAATTAATTGTATTGAAACAACCCCTAAAAGGATTTACTAATAATACTTTGGTGCTCACCTGGACAAAAAAACTAGACTGGAGATACAACTGTGAAGCCGTCTACAAGAAGGGACAGAGCAGACTGTACTTCCTGAGGAAGCTTAGGTCCTTTGGTGTTTGCAAAACGATGCTCCATATCTTTAATCAGTCTGTTGTGGAGAGTTTGATCTCTTCCTCCATCATCTGCTGGGGTAACAACATCAGAGCAAATGACTTGAAAATCTCAACAAGCTAATAAAGAAGGCCAGCTCTGTTCTAGGAACTCCTCTGGAATCTCTGGAGATTATCTCACAAAGGAGAATTATTTATAAAGTGAAGACAATTATGAACAGCAGCGAGCATCCTCTTCAGAAGGTTTTTAAACAACAACCAAGTGTCTTTAGTAAGCAGCTTCAGCAGATTCAATGCAAGACAGAAGATCCTTCCTGCCTGCAGCTATCAACACCTATGACAACTGGTTAAGAGAAAAAAAATATGATTTACTACAAAATTTAATTTACCTTTAGGATAAATCAAGTATTATTAAATTTGAATTTCATCTCAAATAGATCACTGTCTTCTTAAAATATTTTTAAGTATTCATTGCTTTCAAACTACTTATAACCCCTCTGTCTATTCTTTCTTAACTATAGTTAAAATCATACCAAACCATGACTTTAAAATCAGACAGGTACCGAACAGTGATCTTTGAGTACCTTCACACCACAATTAGATCTAAGTTTTAATATTTCTCTTTTAGAATGACGTTGTCGTCCACCATATGGCTGCAAAGGCCATAGAGAACATCTCTTCGACCACCTCTGGTGTCTCTTGTCATCTGGCTACCACAGAGATGGGCTCCGCTTTGTGGTACCTATTCACTCACTCTACTGCGGAGGCCGTCAGAGTCACAGCCATCTCTGTAAGTTCATTTAATGATATTATACGATACATGAGCATGTCATTGTTAGATACAACTGAATAAAGCAACTTTTTCCTCCTGCAACTATCTGGTAAAACCTAGAAAATAAGAAGCTTACTTGTTAATATTTACATTTTACTCCCAGTTTTTTTGGTCTTATAGAAAATGATAAATCTTGCAACCCGAAAGCAAAAAGGTACTCAGTGATGACAGAAAACAACTGCTATGTTACCTCTAACATTAACAGTTTTATTTTAATTTTATAGGATAGAGCAAAGCAAATTGGTTCATAGTTGTAAAATTGTATAATAACAGTAAATGATTTTGTCAATTGAATTTGTAGAAAAAAATCTAAAAAGAATTTAGCAGTTTGAAGTTTTGTTCCTTTTCCTTTTAAATTAACTTGATCTCATTATGAACAAATTGATAGCATTAGTTAGCTGTATGTTTCCTTTCTAACATCAAACATACTTTAATTCAAACTACAACAGGAAGGCTCTGGCTGTAGGTCTAGACACATAGTCCAACAGGGGATTGAACCTTCATCCCAGTCTGAAGCCTGCGGTAGAAGCTGCTTTTTTTCCACCACCATTTTCCAAAATTAGCTGCAGCACATTTTCTCCTTAATTGAGCCAAGCCTCTTTGTTTATTCCGAGGTCAAATGTCCCCACAGTATGATTACACTGTCATCCTCTGTAACACTAGTGATAGACATTTCAGGGTGATGAGCAGTCTGAGTTTTCTGTTCCAAACATACTTTTTAAGGCCGAACATCTGAAACACTTTTTCCACATATCTGCTCAGGAAACATGATGTTTTATAATGGTTTTTAGTAGATTAGTAGATTACAGAACCGACATTGTCGTCTGAAAAGTTTGTTTCACCTGAGCCGATGATCTCTGCAGCTCATCCAGAGTTACCCAATGCCCCTTGTCTTTTTTTTTAGATTAACGCTCCCTTTTCCCAGTTGTTAACCGGTGTGCCCAGTTTTAAAGGGTTGCACTTGTGGCAAACTTGAAGCTCTCATTGTTTCAATATCAAATAATAAATATCCTTTCATTAATCAGTAACTTTTGATAGAAGTTCATTACCTTAGATGCCATATAGATGTGTCAAAGTAAAAACAACTCACAGTAAATGTTTTTTTCTTTTTGTAGACATACTGTAAAGTGTGAATTACTTATATAAATAGATCCTTTTTTGGTTGTTGTTGGTTTTTCCCATAAATCCCAGGCAAATATATTAAAATAGGTCTGGGATCCTTATCCCGATGCAAGGTATCAGATGGTGATTGTAATACCATGTCATTATTGAACCCACCCACTATCACTCTGTAGATATGGTAACTAAGTTGTTAATGTCAATGAAGGTGGATCTAATCACAAGTGATCAGTTGTCACAGGGTATCCAGCATTGGATTTTCTTGAACTTTTGACACCTGAGACCCCAGGTCGTAGCCTTACAGAGAAGCAGACTCATAATTCATAAATGATATGCAGTAAATTACCTCATGACGTACATGCGTTTTTATCCGTCTTTTTCCTCAGTCTCTTTCAAGGCTTTCTCGGTTGGACCCAGCAGTCTTCTTGGCAGTGATTGACACCTGTGGCCCTGCAGCCGTCTTGGAGGGCATAGGTGGAGCAGGGTCCAGGGTGCAGCAGCACCTGCTCACTGCCGTGGCCTCTGCCCTCCTCGCCTCACACATCCACAAACATCGCATCACACAGAGCCGGGTATGTGTGCTCTCTGAAGCCCATGTGCAACACATTACAAGGAGGTCAAATGTCAAATTCAAAGATATTCAGCCTATAAATCGCCAAGCAGCTCTACTGTTTTAATGTGACAAAGGATATATTGTCGTTATTCAGGTTGATGTCACTGAGTGTTGTCTGATTCCGATTGATCTTTGTCAGTAATGTTCCCTAATAGGAAAGTTTAAACAGTGGCTATGATGGAAATAACCCATCTCAACATTAAAAAAAACAAAGCCAGCCCTTCCTGCTCATCCTCTCTCTGTTTTCTGGTTTCCTTTTCTTCCTTCTTCTTCCCTACAGAGTTCATGAACTAAAGGTGAACTGTGAATGAGCTAATTTGTCAGGAGTTACTTATTTCATTTTTCATGAAAAAAACCCCATCTAGTGTGTATGTGATGTGCTAATGTCGGTAAGGCAGAGGGCCAAAATTGATTTGAAGGTTTGCAACTCGGAGTCTAGAATCAGTAATTGACTCTGAGCTGAATTTATTTGCATTGAACACTTCCAATTTAACACCCGAATACAAACTTAGTACTTCAACTCCACTCTAATTATAAACTGATATGCATTCACCCCCACCCCCCCACCCCCACCCCCCAGCCGCCTTTCTCTCCCCTGGCACAAAGTCAGACAGTCCAAGAGTTTGTTTACACAGAGCTCTGCGTGTTAGCGTGTGTATGAGTACATGCATGTGTGAGAGGGACTGTGACTGCGTGCGTTCAGAAGCACAAACACTAATTTGTTGAGTGTGTCAGTATCTGGGCTAATTGGCAGAATGAATACACTGCAGTCTTCTACTTGGGCAAAGCATTGTGGGTAGTGGGGAGGGACTTATCAGCCAAGAGCACACGGCTAGGCTTTGAAATTAATTAACTTGGTGTGTTGCACCACGCAGACAAGAACATGCTTTCACATTTACTCGCAAACACTCCCCACACACACAAGGCTGTGTGTGGTGTTAATGATAATAGTGCTATTAATGAATGCTGGTCAGTCAGATTTTTTTGTCCAGACTTTGTGCCTCTGCTGCTAAAGGAAAATCTGGTGAAATGTTTTTATGTCCTAAAGTGCAGCTTTTCTTATATTTACACACAGCTCCTGTTTCTGTTTGTTTGGTTTTCCTGAAATCACCGGTGGCGCAACTGTTGGCACCTCTGCAGGTTCGAAATGCATTTCAGTATTTAAGGGTTTCTTTATGTCTGACTTCATATTTTGAAGTCTGTGAAAGTTTTTAGGAACTGCCAATTAGTAATCCTGGACTTTCTGTTTCATAAATATCATTTATTTAAAAAGTGCTTTAAAAACAAAAGCTACTGTATACAGCTACATAAGAACTTAAAACATTCAGTATTTGCTGAAGATGCTGCATATCTTCTATAAGGCTGTTATGGAGAGCCGGAACTCCTCTGCCATCATCTGCTGGAGTAACATTGTCTGTTTTAGGAACTCCTCTAGAACCTCTGGAAATGATTTCACAAAGAGGAATTCTTTATAGAGTAGTGAGCATCCTCTTCACCAGACTGTTAAACAAGAACAGTTTACTTTACTTCAGTCAGAGGCTTTTCTAGATCCGTTACAGGCAGACAGCTACAGAAAATCCATCCTGCCTGCAGCTCTCAACAAAAAAGTCAATAAATTGCTGCAATATTTAATTTGTCTTTGGGATTAATTAAGTATTTTTGAGTTGAATTGAACAGCAGTGAGTAAAACACAAGGTTGGCTTAAGGTTTAAGAAATGCAATCAGTAATTAAAGTAAAGAAGAACAAAGGCTTGCGTAATAGTCCTACTCTCTAGAAAATCACACCATTCACACATTAAAGTAAATTAAAGCCAAATCTTAAAAACAATACTAAAACAAGCCAGTGAAGAGAATACAAACAAATAATGTAAAGAGAAAAAAAAGAAAAGAAAAAAACCCATGAAAAATGTGATAAAACATTTTTTTGTGTCTTTTAGCTACATTCAATAAGTCTTGGTTAGAACCAAAAGTTTTTTCTTGCCGTTTTGAAGATAATAAAGATGGTAAAATAATTTCACCGTTCAAGAACTGTAACACAGAAGTTTTAGACGTTCATATGTCAGTCTTATCTAAATCCCTACTGGTTGTTTGGGAGTGACACAGAAAATAAAAGCCTTTTTTATCCCACCAACACAAATATGTGGAGGTAGTTAAACTTAGACCTTAACTTGTATCTTGTGATTTGGTCAGATATTTTTTTTTCTGAGCATCAGTTCTTAAGAAGTTTTTTTTTTTTTTTTTTTTTAACTTAGGACCTTAATATCTCCCACAGCTGTCCTTTGTGAAGAAATTACTAAACACAGTTTAATTTACTGACACTGAAGTTCTGGAACAGTTTTAACTGAAGAAGTTTGTAATAATTCAGATTTTTAATGAAGCAAGATGTTTTTCATAGAAATGTCAAACACATAAACTCCTGCTGCTCCATTCAAAATCTAAATGAGTTCAGGACCAACAATCCTAGGGGGTGGGATAACGAGAAATATCTGTCTTAGAACTGAACCACTGTTAGATATTCTAACATTATATGTAAAATCTTTAATGATAATTGTGCTCTATGCCTCCATGTCTCTATAGAAGCTGCAAAACAGCAGTCCATTCGTCCTCTAATTAAATATTCCAGTTTATGGTTATTTTATTAGTGTATTATTTATGCAAACCCTATGAAACAATATGATATTCAGAAAGATGCATAACTCATTTTTGGTTTAAATTTAACCAAATATATGAACATATAGACGAGATGAATGAAATAAAATAAAACCTTCAACAATAAGACTTTCCACCCACCAAAAAAGCTCCACCCTTATTCCAGGGTCCATCCAGAAATGTTCAGCCCATTATCAGGGGGGAGATTTCTACCTGTTGGTGTTTCTGGCCTATTCTCTGAAAACTTAACAAAACATGAATACACAGAAAAGAACGTGCGATGATGTGGGTCAGTGTTCCTGCTGCTGACCTGCTCTATGGAGATGGAGATTTCAGGTTCCAACAGGACTTGGCGCCTGCACACAGCGCAAAA
>JAUZNJ010016181.1:0-17476 GCA_034780135.1 Jordanella pulchra
ATCTATCTATCTATCTATCTATCTATCTATCTATCTATCTATCTATCTATCTATCTATCTATCTATCTATCTAGTCTAGATTAAAGTCTTGAATGATTAATTCAGTTAAACCTAAAAAGCATAACTCTAATATTGAGCTTTTTTGCACTGTTACCCTTAGAGACAAGTTTAAACTTTAATCTCCAGATGTCTATATGGAGTAGATAGCTATAGATTTATCACAGATTTTTTTTTTTTTGTTTATGTATGATAGCTCATATGATGTCCCAATGTCAGAAGTTCTGCAAGAACCAACTTATTACTGCATACATATCAAAGTGAAACTGGAACCCAAGCAGCAAAACAGTCTCAACTTTAACCCTTAATATGCAAAGCTTAATAAAACCCAGATGCAGTTTGTTAAAGAAAGAGGAACCAACCTGCCACCAACAGCTTTTGTGAATAAGAACTGCACATTGCATAAAAAACAGGTAGACTCTCTTCATTCTCCTAAATGCACTAAGGGTATCTTGGCAGTGACTGATGGTTGTCTTTGGGACCACTGATTGCATCATGTGTGTGGAGAGGTCCAGAGGTCCAGAGGGCATCACTTTATTTCCTCAAGGCTGACACAGAGGCTTTTGACAAGCTGTCCCGGACTCCCCCCCTCCCCCTCCCCATCCCTTCATCCTAAAACACCCATCCCACCCACCTCCCACCCCCAGTCCAACATTAATGAGATCAGGGCCAGTCAAGGCTGCCAGTCCTCCTGGGAACACCAACAATACTGAGGGGAGCGTCAGCGATGATATGGCTTTTACACATGATTATGTAAGAGTCCACGACCTGAGGATCACTATCAGCTATAAGATGATCATCGTTCATGAGATGACTTTATCAGTGTGCATGGTGTTTATTTTTCCAACGGTTTGATCCGTCTTCTTTCACCTTGGCAAACGCCATCAGACACTGCCCTTCACCTATACCAGCCCCTGTGGTTGTGTTATCTGTACGAAAAGTCCGGCATCCTTTTTCTTTTCGATAAAGGACATGGATATTTCAAACTGAGATAAGATTCTTGGCCTCAGACTCCCAGCCCCACCATAGCTTTGATGAGAATCAGGGATAGAAATCAGCAATCTCTTAGTAATTAGTGGTAAGCTACAACTCTGATGGCTTTATTCATGTCATGCTTGTTTTTTTTATCATTTAGTTTTGAAAGGATGCTTCAGTAAATTGAACATATCAAAGAAGTGTATAATTTCAAGTCAGAGGTTAAAGCAGTGGGAGGCAGGTCATTGAATAGATTTAACCATTACACAAAAATATATTAATTATAGTAAGATGATAGAAATTCTGTACAAAAAACGTGCTTATAGCCTCAACTCTGTGGGAATAACATGTATCTCACTACCAAGAGCAGTGGAAAAAAGGGGAAGTACACTAAGTGAAGCAAATTCTAAGCTTTCTCTGAGAAGAGGCCTAAAGTTCAACAAAATCCTACTTTAAAGGGATAATTCTTATTTTTTTTCAACTCAGGGTTCACATGGAAAATTTAAATTTATAATTATCTTACATGTTCTGCTTTACTGTGTTAGCACTACCCTCTATTAAATGTAGATGAGTTCTTTCGCTGATGGTTTGTGAGAGAGGGAACAACACAAATCTGGTTTTCTTCCATTTTAAAGCAACTATAATCTAAAAACTCAGCACTTCATGTAAATATTATTTAGAGGGATAAGTCGTTATTCACTCCAAAGATCTTTTCTTCGTGCAAAAGATGTATTGTATAATTTCCATGTCTTTGTATCTTCAAGCATCTCACAAAGGCAAATCTCAAATCTAATCACTGTGTGCTTCATTGCAAAAAAGTTCTCCAAGAAACATAAAAAGTAATAACTCCCTTAAACTCTTAGTGGAAACCCAGGTGGCAAGAAATACCATTAGTTGTTTGGAAATCTGATGGTTATACATATCTTTCAAGGAGAGTTTTACCAATTCTTTTTAGAGAGTTGTTTTAATTCAGCCAAATGGAGAGTTTTGAAGCCTAAATAGTCTGCTTAAGGGTCACAAACTGACGGATAGGCATTCTTTTACAGGGTTTTCTTAAAGAGAGCTAAAGTTGTAAAAATCATCCATCCCTGGATTCTTTACTTTGCTTCTGTTAGAGTCCTAGGTAATTCCCTATCCTCCTCCCCGAAGGCTCTTTCTTTCTTATTTAGTGATTCTTTACAATAACTTGTAATTCATAGTTTATAATTGTGGAAGAATTCTTGTATTATCTGCACAGAGGTGTCAGTCACTCACTCAGTAATGGCACTGATGTCCTATCTGAGTGGCTTGCACGGTGCATCCCCAGTCTGTAGCCTCAAAACAAACTTGCATACTTTAACTTTGTGTGACCATCTTCCTAAAACAGAAAACTTCTGAACGAATGTATATGTATGATTTGATTGAATTGACTTCTGAAGCTTACCCGGAGATGGCATGGGTGAATATGTAAATATGTCCTCTTTTAATAAAGTGAAGTTAACCAAACTGAATTGACTTGTTTGTTTTTACTGAATATGTTGCTGTTGACAAACAGACCTGCTTCATCTTCCCCAAAGGACATGTCCAGATCCTCTGGGGTCCTTTCAGGTGCAACTTTAATACAAAACTGAATGTACAACTGAATACAAGCAGACATGTTTCTTTAGAGAGTAAACATTTTCCCCGGTAAGAGAGAATATTATGCACTTTAACATACTAACATAGGTCTGCAGAGATATATATTGTTTTGCAGTTTCTCTTGAAGTCACATTGTCTAACTGTTAAATAAATAAGCCTGAATGCCAACACCCTTGAAGATGGGCAGCTGATATATTTTCCAGTTATTTCCAAATAAACACAAAACTGATCAGATTCTAGTTCAGCAATAATGATAATTCAGTGCTCATTTCTTGCCTCCTTAGCATTATGTTGTTACCAACCTGTACACAACAAAAACCTGTGATAAATAAACAGTACCATTTGCTGACTGTAATGTAATACATTAGATTACTTCTTTAGTATGTAAGTTTTCAAAAAGCACCAAGGATGTACTAATATTTCCTTTTTCAGTTCTGTTTCGGTTTGTTTTTGCTTAATAAAAAAAATGTGTAGTATCTCATTTTAATTAGTTTTGGAAAAGAAGAAAATCTTTGCCTGTTGATCATCCGTTTTCATAAAGGAACTAAAATGAAATACCCACAGATATTTTTGCAGGGAGAATGTTTGCTTTCATTAAGATTTTTTTTCTGGATGTGAAACATGACTGTGTCAATATTGGCGTTTGTTGTTTTAAAAAGGTGGCCCTGAGATTTTCTGCGTCATTTTGGTCTCTCTCACGGAACAATTCTGACATCAAATCTGTAAAATTCTCCAAACAGTAGCAGCTGAATCAGCAGCTAAACTTGTTTAGAGAATAATTTGTTCAGTCTAATAGAAATACATAATGTTGTCCCTTCCAATGATTAGCTCTGTGCTATAAGTCAGGAACTCATTGAGGGTCAAACTGATAACCCAGTTTCCCATAACCTATAAATAATTCTTATTTTCCATTGTTTTCACTCTGGAGATTTAAATCCCAGAATGTATGGTAAAGAGGTTTCCTGATTACAAAGAAGTGCTAGAGTCAACATGCCAACATCAGGTGGTACTGGGAAGGTGGATTTGAGCATGATGTTCACTTATTGAAGGATAAAATGTGTTATTTTTCGGGCTTGGGAGTAAAAAGTCTAAAACCAAGCAAAAAACCTGTTTTTGCTTTGTGCCTAAAATATCTAATACTACCATTCCTCTTTTATTTATCAGTTTCAGAGAAAATTAAAAACACTTTCTCTGTGCTAGAATTAGAATTTGTAACTCTTAAATACCTCAGACCTAATTTTACCCTGTTTGTTACCTTAACAAACAAAGATGAAAGCAGAATGGAAAAGTTTGTGAAGAACTAAGAGCACCCCCAAATTCAAGTACATTTAAAACAGGCATAAAACGTTGGCCTCAAAACAAGAAGGAGTTTCTATTTATTGAGGCTGTATTGGATTGTGTACATAATTAAACTCAGTCACAAACATGATGTAGCCTTTTCAAAGGGTAATAACCAAGCCTTCCATGCAGCCCAGTTTGGTGTTGGCCCTCTTATTTACGTCAGTCATGTCAAGGCCAGGACTGGCTGTGCAGCTTGGCTCAAAGGCTCACTTTTTTGCCGGCTGCTGGCTCATGTTAACAGAACTCGCGTGGTTCACCACGCTCCAGAAGCGTGCCTTCACCAGGTGTGGTCCTCCTTTAGCCCTCTGCTCCCCCATCTCTTTCCCATCTTGTTCCCCTTGACCCTGACAAGATGAGACCTAGACACTGATAATTGGACAGCAGGCCACCATTCCTGACCCGTCGCCAATTGACACATTTCCAGGAGGGCGATAACCTTGTTCCTTCACATTTCTGGAGAGCCTACATTACAGCTTCTCCTCTCTGCACATCTTCCATTAAGGGCTACAAAAAAGGTCTGCTCAACAAACAGACTTATTCAGGGCCTTAAAACTGAAAAGAACAAACCCATACATATTTAAGTGGTTTAATATTAAAAATCTTAAATGAGGGGCACTAGCAACCAAGCCCTTGAGAGAGTAATGTGTAATCTAGATATTTTTAAAACATGAAAATTGGAACGTTCATGCAGCATGTCACACCTGTATATGAGAAAAAAAATCAAGTTTAAACACAGAAAATACAAGTAAATTGAAGCAGCTACCATCGGTCATGATGCCTCCTAAGAGAAGAGTGCAGATGATGTCCTGACCACAAACATTTTTGCAAACAGTGATCAGCAGAGTGATATACTGTAAATGTTGCCTCCGTACAATCTAAGCATTTTCTTTCAAAAACGACTGATACTTCTACACCTAAAAAGATTTCAATGACATTTATGCTGAGGTACAAGTTGTGAATAATGACATTTAAAGCTACATGAAAGATTACATTACTAACACTTGAAGAGGCTTTGCCTGACACCCTAAGCTAGTAATATACTCACATGTAAGTCTATCCTCAGTATCGACTTTTATGGTTTCGTGTAATGCTGTTCATACATAAAGCTGTATAGAAAGAGCAAAGTTCTACACACACAAACACACAGACCATATATATATATATAGATATATATATCTATATATATATCTATATATATATATAGAGAGAGAGAGACTCTTATAAGTTATAGGTGTTAAGTTATAGGTGTACAGAGTAAAAAGGAATGGTGAGAATGGGTGTAAGAAAATCAACTTGCTTTGGCTGCTGTGGTTAAGCATTATAACAAGCTTCAAAAAAGGACAGAAATCTTAGTAAAATCCTTCCAGTTTTACAGCACTCAACAACAGGGATGAAAAACATAATAAAAATGAAAATCTTATTCAAAAATGGAAGAATTAAAGTAAACTAAACAACGCTTGAAATGTATCTGGGAGACAGAAGCATCACATAAAATTCATGTACAGTGGCTAAAAGACCTAAGAATAGAACATGCTAACGTCCCTGAGCAAGGTCCGAAGAACATCACAATCACAAAGATCCAACAAAGACTCTCAGGTATCAAGAACTGGACAACACCAGGCCTAGACATTATCACCTACTGGCTAAAGAAGCTGAGTTCTCTTCATGAGCACCGAGCCGCACAAATGACCCTGCTGCTAAAGATAAAGAACAGGACCCACCCTGAATGGCTGATCGTGGGGCAAAAAATCCCAATAACACCCCCAGAAGGGGACGATCCCAGCCAACTTTGAGCCAATAACCTATCTCTCCACAACATGTAAGCTCCTGCCAGGCATCATAATGGCTAAGTGGGCACATGCTTCAAAACATGACAGAGATGCGGATACTGAGTGCCCTCCTATGCATTACTAATGGCAGACCCCAATAAAGAGACATTCTATTGGGTGTAGAATAATAGGTGGCTGCCATGCAAGTTGACAATCTTTAGAAAAAAAATAGTTCAGAGTTTTGGCAAAGTGAGTGCAAAGCATTGACTTTCTTGTCCTTTACCAAAGCATAAAAAACACAAAACATGTTCTTGAACATATCTTAATTTTAGAGTTTCAAGTATATTTTATCAAACAACAGAGACATTGGATTTCTTTTAATCTTGAGATGTTGATTTGGTACATCCTTTACATTTTGCCTCTACAATCTCTGCAGAAATCATCACACTGTATTCCTCCTCCATTCCTCCTCACAGAACTTTAACCTCGCCATAATGTGAGAAAGATTTCAGGCTCTTATTGTTGGCATTAATAGGCAGAAATTCTACGTAATTCAATAGCATTATGCTATGTTGGGTACTTGAAATGAAAACATATATTTCCTTCTACAAACCTCTGTATCATGTCTTTGAATGAACTTAGCAACAACATAATTACCCAGGTGGCATCTGAACCGACACCCCAAGAGGTGAAGGGAACTGATCAGCTCACTTGGATTTCATTGAGTTCAAATTTTTCTCACTTTGTTGGAAAACTAAATAGCTTCACAGTGGCTTTTCATATCCTGTTGTTTTGCCCGGGCCTTAGTCAGATATCTGCAGGTTTGTAAAGGCCTCTTTCATAACAGCTAATTACCAGCCAGCCAGTTGCGGCCTTGAAACTGACTGTGACTCTGGCATAAATCTACTCTTAAACATCTGGTGTCCAGATAACAAGTTTCTCTAGGATTCACTCTGCAAGTAAAAAGTTAAAAAATAAAAAACAAAAATACCCCAAAAACCTGTTAATTAAAAATAAGAGTTGAACCCCCTAAGATGTGCTGACAAAAGAAATTACATTAAAATAAGTAGGCCATTAAGGTTGGTTTGATTGTTTTTCCAGTTTTTAGTTGAGAAATGTTGAAATGTCAGGGACTACCTAAAAGTGACTGGGCATGTTTGGCACCTTGGTTTCTTGCGCCGTAAACAGGCTTATAGAATAAACACCAAAACAAGACAGCATTTACTTTAGTCTTATTACTCTGCATCCTATTCAGAAAACAAATTAACAACACTTATATAAACTCAATATCTAAATTCATGAGTAACCATCTAAATTATCCATTACCCCCATTTTTTGTGATTCCTGGATCTTTTGTCTGCTTATCTACAGGATTGGAGGGACCTAAATGCAGCAGTCAGTGGAAAAGGTGGAGTTTTAGTTCATGCCAAGGTATATGGAGGCACACTCACCTTAGGGTCAGTTTAGAAAGGGTAATTAACCTAGCAGCCACATTTCAGGACTGTAAGAGAAAACCAGAGTAACCGGAGAAATGTCAAGCGTTGTATAAGAAGGACATTCAATTTATATTTAATAAATTCAATTTATATTTACTGTCCCAGAGGATAAACCTGATTAAAGCTAGTGAAGCTACACTAAAACTACTAAAAATGGTGCGCTTCTACAATGACATATCAACAGTAATTATTGTTTGACACAGAATATAAAAGGCAGTCAAATAGCCATAAATAAATATAAAACAATTTACTATCTAAATGAAAAAAAAATAGAAGGCACCCTGCATACAAAAACTGTCCACAAAGTAACACAAAGTAACGCATATGAAAAGTGTGTTAGAAAACAACAAACTATAAGTTACAACAACACTTAATTTTCCTTTAGGATCCATAAAGTATTTTTTAATTTAATTTAATTCAATTGGGGAAATTATTCTTATGAGGGACACCCAGACTTTCTGAGCTACCTCAGCTGAGTCCTCTTGTGGAGGAGCAGTGGCTTTATTTCGAACTGCCTCCCCGGATGGCCGGTGTTGTTTCTGGGCAATACATGAACATTAATATTCCCAGATGCTTAATGACTACTCTAACCTAGCTTGTGCCGATTCACAAAGAAGACACATTAAATGTGCAGGACTGGTGGAGAAAAAACATCAAAACACTTACATCCTGTAATTGCTGCAAGACATGTATTCACACATAGTGCTGACTAAAGGGGTTCTGAGTAAAACAGCACACCATTTTTTTCTATTTTTTAAGGATACACAACACTAAGCAGCTTCCTTAACACACTGGGCATTTTTGTTATTGTTGAAATTAAACCAAACACACTTTTACTTTAGAAGCTTCCAAGAAAGAATCACAGTAAAGGGGGACTGAATGCAAATGCAGGCTGCACACATTCTGGTTAGTATGTATCCTTTTCTGTTTTTTATTCCACTATAGAAGTGTTGGTTTATATTATGAGCTTCCAATACGTTGCTTTGAAGTATGTGGTTGTAAGCTGAGAAAGTAAAGAAGTTCATACTTTTGCAAGGCAATGTGTGTAACAGGTTCCAAAGTTCTCTCAAAGTTAAAAAATGCTGTAGACTTCAATAACTGTGACTAATGATGATTAATAATAGTTGAGTGTTTTAGTCTAAAACTAAAAGAAAAAGGTTCCTCTTGAAGGTTCCTCTTGTAACTTTGTTAGGAGATGCTACGTTTTTACAATTGACATCTCTTTAAGAGGAAAGATCACGTTTGTGAAGCAACGCTTGGAATTGTCCAACAGGGGGAATGTGCCCATCAGAGCCCGTTGGTAGCAATGATGAATGGTCCTCTGGTACATGTCAGCCTTGAGTAGCTCTGAAAGACAGGGTGTTACAGGGATCAGAGGAACACGTTTGGTTTTTCTTTGTGTGACCTTGCTGGATGACTCTGAGGAAAACCCCCTGCCAAGCTTGCTTTCTGTCAATGCTATTGTAGTCATTCTCATTAATTTCCCTTTTTTAAGTGCTTTTTGTAGTTGCGCCCTGGCTTGCCAAGGACAGACATAAGGACACTAAACATTTGGTTGGTTATAGCAAAATCTGTATATCCTGCTTCAGTTACAGTAAGATAAAATGATGCATTACATCTTTGTGCATCGGCTGTGATCTATTAAGCAGAACTGGATAAACCATAAAAAGAGGTTAAAGTTTAAAATATGATATTGATGGCTTGAGATTGTTTGTGATTATAGAAAGTAGAAGATTTAACGATTTTGTATAGAGGAGTGAACTGCACTGGAAAATACAACATATCTTGGTTTTGTTTAGCCAGAAAGCATTTTCGTTTTGTAAAATAGCTTTTCTTTATACAGAAGAATTCACTGAACTGGATTACATTGACCTGAATTGAATTTGCCCTTCTTTGCCTTCTCAGCAATGTGGTTGAGACAAAAGACCACTTACATTGAGCCTTTTTCTGCTGTGAATAAATGGACTGAATTTATATAATCCTTTTTTAGTCAGATTGACCAGTCAAAGCTCTTTACACTATAAGCACATATATACCATCAGACTCTCTGACTGCATGCATTCATAAACAGATAAGCAGATCTTCTGATTACAAGACAACAACTCGGCCCACAACACCAAAGCTGCCCCTTGTCTCTTCCAGTTAAAAGGACATCATATATTACTCAGGATTTAGGAGTGCATTCAAGCAAATGCTTGATTCATTCTGCTTGTTTCTTTAAATACGTTTTCGATAATTCCTATTTATGTCTCTATTTGTATTTTAATCAGCACCTAATTGTATTATTTTAAGCGGCAATGTAAACAAGCTAACTAAATGAAATGCATTTTTGAAAGAGGACTGTGAAAATCTGAATAAAAACCTGACCTGGTTTACTCTGTTAACTTTAGATTACCTTTATTGTGAACATGTTTGATATAAATAAACAGAACTAAGCTGAACTCCATCGGATCCATCCTTAGTCTTCTTAATCTAAACAAAACATTTAATTCATTAGATAAAAATTGTTGATTTTGAGCCAAGAACAGAATAAGTTGGAAAGACCTTTGATAGAATATGATTTCCTTGAACTAAGCAGCACTTAGTTTTAAAGGATTAAAGGTGTTTATACGTGAATATAAATATACCTGCTAAGATGCTTTCACACCAGCAGGCAGTTTGTTGTGATTTTACCAAAATGATTTATCTTTAAATAACTCAAGGAAAATTGACGAAAACATAGATTAAAGAAAAAAAAGTACTGGGCCTTTTAACTTTATGGACTTTTAAAAATTTTACGTGATACAGTTCTGCCAGCAGTGGTTTTAAAATTATTTAAGAAAAACATATTAAATATTTTTATTTTCCCAAGGACCTTAAAGTTACGCATCCCCTGGGAGGGGAAGAAAGATACATGTTCTTTTGTTCTAAAAGGTAAAACACTTTTAGCAGTAAAAGTCACATTTAAGTTGTTTGGTTTTACATTTATATATATATTCAGATCCTTATAATTTTTGCCAAATCAATTTTAGAGAAGGGGTCTTTATTTTTCAAATATCTCTCTGCAACTAACTGGGCCACTTCCTGCACCCAGGTGCTCCTCACCAAAGTTGCATAAGACAGTAAGATTACTGTAGGTTAGGTGATTAATTTGGTATCCATTTATTAAACCAAGCATGTAAAGCATCTGTTGGAATGTTCCAAAACTGTTGTCTCATGGTTGTAATGATAAGAACCTAAATGTGGAGATGCAAGTAGGCAGGCAGAGTGGAGGCTGAAGGCATTTAATTATTAAGATAATTTACAGAACCAAGGACAAGCAACTGGGACAATGGGAACCCGTAAGGACACAACAAATATGGAAACAGGTAGTCATCAGGACACAGAAACACAAAAATAACAAATCTGGAAATCGACTATAAAACAGATACTGAATACAGGGGCACTTAATCAGATCTAAAAAACAAGTGGATGCATTGAAGACTACATACCGGGAGACTTATTCCCAGTTCTTATGGCGGGAGCAAACACTCCTTTAAGAAGATATTAAATAACATGTCTCATTATACTAAATGACTCTCAAACAGGACTTAAGCTGTAGCATGATTTAATTTCAGTGTAGCAGAGAAACGGGACAAAAACGGTATAAAATTTAACAACAACTCATTGTCTGGAAGTCATCGCTGGACTGAAGAAAGAAGAATGAGATGAAACACTAAACGCTAAAATAAATCTGAAAATGCAAAGAGAAGAACACAAAGGTTAAAAAATTAAACAACTCAATGCAGCTAACTAATATAAAAACTTTAATAATGATATTAAAATAGTCAAAACAGTCAAGATGCAAATGGTACTAAAATCAAAACAAACAAAATAGACATATTAATAAAAAAATATCAAAAAATAAATATCAAACAACAAGATCAATATCTACAGTTGCATTAATGACACGAGTATTGCTTAAAAAATGAATTCTGTTGTGGTAGAATCACCAGCAGCTTTTTTCTTGTAATGCAAATTGATTTAATTTCAGAGAAGGAAGTTATTTGTTTTGGTTCTGATGCTTAGACAAACACCGATAGAAATATGTAGATTTTTTTTTATATAAGTTATTCGTTTTTTGGCTTAGCTTAAGCATTTTTTATAGATGAAGCAAGGAGCTGCTGAAAACATTCAGATAGCATCGTTTAAATCACAAATCTGGGATGGAAAAATTATTCAAACAAACAAGATCTTTCATGTTCATTCCTATTTTTTTTTTTTTTTTTTATCCATCCATCTTCTCCCGCTTCATCCATCAGGGTCGCGGTTGGGCCGGTGCCGAATCTCCGGCAGACTATGGGCGTAAGGCGGGGTACACCCAGTACAGGACGCCAGTCTGTCACAGGGCAACACATAGACACACCAAGACGTGTGCATGCTTGCACACTCACACCTAGGGACAATTGAGAGATGCCATTTAACCTAACAGTCATGTTTTTGGACCGGAGTACCCGGAGAGAACCCACGAATGTACAGGGAGAACATGCAAACTGCATGCAGAAAGACCCCAAGCCGGGAGCAAACCCAGAACCTTCTTGCTGCAAGGCAACAGCGATAACCACTGCTCCACCGTACAGCCCTGTTTTGGTTATGTTCCCTTAAAATAATAACAAAAAACAAAACAAAACAAAAAAACCAAAAGCCCAGCAAAAACGACATGCTAAATATTTGTCAGAAATGGACGTTGCTTTCTAGCTTTTTTTCTAAGCTGTTTTCCTGTTTTTCTTTAACTTTATGTTTGTTTATTATCTTTGTTTATCAGCGTTTTTACATGTAAGACAAACAACAGGAACTCATCTGTATTCCTCACTGATGAGTGATACATTAACACTCTCACAATCTAAAATCTCTCAAGATATCTTTAAACGCAGCAAGTCATATTCCTGTAGCTTTCACCCAGAGTGATTACACCACTATCTGCTTTTATCCACAAAGATCCTGCCACTCCAGCAGAAAATATCTGTGGGTGTGGGTGTGTGCGGGAGGGGGGCATAAACTGCAAAAATTATAAATGATGAAGTCAAAACAGCAGTCTGGCTCTAGCCCTTCCCCCTTTATTTATTGTGCAAATATATCTGAGAGAAAGAGACAGAGCTTGTCTGATGCAGGCCTGTGCTGAGCAGTAGCCACAGCACACTTGCAAAACAAAATCGTGCTGGAGACAAACAGAAGATAGGATGGACACCCCCTACCTCATAGCGGAGGCATGCTTACTGCCCCTGTGCTCCATAATATTTGTAGGAGCACATGTAGGCTGAGCGAGGACCTTGCTGCGACTCTGAGAGGTCAGAGGTGAAACACATTGATAAATAGGAGCTGTCCTCTGTCTATCCACCCTTTGCTGAGCAAACACTCCACCAGCAGATAATGTGATCTGTTGGGCTTAATGAGCACTGTTTGAAAACGTCAACATGTATTGGTTTCTATAAAGAATATAACATCCAAATCACCTGCCTAATAATGTGTCTGTGTCCCTTTTATTGAAAAACCAGATCAGTTATGTCCAAACTATCCTGTGGGAGTGCTGTTGTAACTGGCACCAGGAAGGTAGCCGCAGAGGCTTTAAATTCTGGAGCTTCTAAAATGCAGCTTTTACAAATTAGACACATCCCACTGATGCTTGAGGGGATTCAGATTTGGAAAAATTGGAGAGCAAGTCAACATGTCCAAGTAATTCATTCCCTCCAAAAAATATTCACTACCAAGAGAACTTCAGGTTTCCAGGAAGTATGTGTACATTGTTTGCAGTGTTTTGGGGTTTATGTTATGTGTCAAAGAAACACAACACCTTGTGTCTTTTGGCAGAATTTTGTCCAAAGCATTATGTTGCCTTCAGCAGCTTCCCTTCTTGCTACAGTGAATCCTGGAACCATGTGTTCCCCAGGAAACCCATGCAGATGTTCCTCTCTGGGATTTAATGAAAAAATGTCATTCATGATCAGACCACCTTGTTCTGAAATCTTGCTCAGGAACTCTGCATGATGCATAGCCTACATTAAATGGGCTGAGCAGTTATTCTCTATCTTCAGTTACATAGTAGACTAGCAGATGACTGCAAAGACAGGCTCCCCCATAAAACCTAAAAACTAATTTGTAAAAAAGGGGAGAAATGAATTCTGTATTAGTCTGCTTTATTTGTAGTACATTATTTTGAATATTTTTGCTGTATATCTCTCGTCAGTTTTTGGATAATATACTAATATTGAAATGTTAAAATAAGACTTTCCACATGATAGTAGCACCATTGCCACCTTCTGGTTTAGCACCACATGGGTTTGATTTCTGGCCAACAGTCTTTCTGCACAGAGTTTCCATGTTCTCCCAGTGCAAGGGTGGATTCTCCCGGGGTACTCCAGCTTCCCCCCACAGTCCAAAAACATGACTATAAGGTTAATTGGTGCCATTCAATTGTCCTAAGGTGTGAGTTTGTGTGTACATAATTGCCTGTGTTTGAGTTGCCCTGCGACCTGCCCAGAGTGTACCCCACCCTGATGGTGGGTCCAGGTCCTGGACTAATTATGTCATTTCCAAAGGTAGACAGTTGCACAATAAGATTTAAGAGCTTGGATATGTGTTACACATTACAATTTTTGTTGTTTTTTTTTCTCTTATTTTATTTTACATATTTCTTTTCACATTTAACTTAACTAACGTAGTCTATTTGTATAGATCCATCTTGTAAAATATGATATAAAAACATTTAAGTAATGTGTTGAAATGTAAGAGAAAATAGATAAAAATGCAAGGTGGTAAATACTTTTGCAAGGCATTGTACATTTGGATCAGCCCACAAGAGTATTAGTTTCTTCCCCCACAAACTAATACTGGCTGGATTAATTTGTCCTTTTAATACAGCTTAAATTTATGAAAGCATTGCTAAAAAAAAATATTACAGGGACATGAGAAAACCACAATATCTGGCTTTTTTATTTGAATCCAATTGTGATAAAAAGTTTTACCTGTCAGACCGAGCATTCTTTTTTTGCAGATTTATTTTTGCAGAGGATGCCGAGATCTTTCACTCCTCAATTACCGTTGGGTTTGAAGCCCTTCTTTGGAAACCACTGGCCAAGCTATTATAGTTTTGCAATTATCAATCTCACTCAATCATCACATCAATTCTGATCATTTAATCTGATCACAATGCCTAACTATTCACTATATTAATACTTTTGTTCACATCTAGTTAGATCTATTTTTTGCTATCAAAACATCCCTAACAGACTTATTCTTTGGCCATAATTAACATTTTGCTGTAAACAACTTTGGCCTGTAAAACCAGTTTGCTTCACCACTAGGAGGAGCCCAATTCAGAACATTCTTCTTTCACAAACTAACTTAAAACCTAATTCAGAGTTTAATTGTCACCCAGAAACATAAATCCTGGTGTAAATGCTTTGACTTTTTGTTGCTTGACTTTATAAGCGCTTGTCTGTTAGGCCGTAATTTGACTAAGATATTATTTCTCGCGTCTTGCAATTAGAACATTTATATTTATAATCTGTTCAGTTCTGTTGAACAGAGATCTTTAAAGGCCATCATGAAAAAAATAAGAAAAGAAATAAAGGAATATGAATATAATTGAAGGATAAAGGCCAAATAATCACCCACAGACCGTTTATAGATCCCACAGAAAATGAATCTTTAAATATGCCCCCCAAATACACACACACATGCACGCACGCACACAAAATTTCTGCAGCAACCCAACGATATCTGAAGAGCAGAGATCCAACTGCTTTGTTCGTGTTTCCATGCAGTGACCCTCAGCGGCCTGACGCTGCATCCTGCCTCCGCTAACAATAGACACTTTAACTATCAATCGCGCTTACAAAGCAAAATGTTCTGTCAGAGTCAATTATTATTAATTAGTCCAATCTACTTTTAGGGAACTACAGTATATAAATAGGGAAACAAAAGAAAGACGGGTGCATTGTTTCAATAGCTGGTTAACAAGAAAAACGATTGACAAATAATGTATTAACTATATTACATTATTACACAATCAATTTCAGATTTATAAAAAAGAACTGTTATTATTTTTATTGGTAGTTGCGTATTATTATGATATTGCAAATAAAACCACCCTGCGACTATATATTCTCTTTTCTAATTTCCTTTATTAAAAGCTTGCCTGACAACAGCTTAATATGTGCATGTGGAGAGTGAATCCTCCTGTCCAGGCATTTTTCTTCGAGGAGGCAGCGAGCATCCTTCACGTGACACCGCGCTAACCAATAGCAGCAGAGGAACTTAACTTTGGCCATAAGGGAAGGGCCGTAAAGAGCGATCAGAGCCAAGAGTTTCTCTCTATGTTCATTAATGATCATCGGCGCAAATACAGACTACAGTTGGACATACTGGCTCCGAAAGCAGAAAGGGTTTAGACAGGGTTCACCAGGAGTTATTTTGATCTGTTTTTCTTCTCAGCAGCCTATGCCAGGCTGCAGCAGCACATACAGTGCATCCAGTCCTCGGTTTAATTAGACAATCATCTCTGACTGGCGGCTCTCTGTAGCTCAGATGTTGGGAGACAAAGCTCACGGTAAGACCATAAACTGCTCTGCGTCTTCTTCTACCAGTTGCCTCCCCCTAGTTAGAGCCTGTTTCTGTTCTTATTCTGTCCCAGTCAGGAATTCAGTACGTCAACTTGTAATATTACTGTACATTTTCCTCTATTTGAATTAAGGAATCATACTTTAATTTATTCATATGTTTTTCTGATTTTTTAGACACACATAGAAAAACAATAAAACTGTATTAGAATCACCAAAATATACGATCTTAATAAACACAAAAAATTTACATAAACATTAACAAAATTATGTAATTTTTTAATGTTTCGAATATGAAAAATAAATAACGATAGATAGATAGATAGATAGATAGATAGATAGATAGATAGATAGATAGATAGATAGATAGATAGATAGATAGATAGAACAATTATTCAAGTGATCAAAAGTAGCAACATGAATAAAGATGGCAACAAATCTGATTTATCTTAATCTAAAGTTTCCAAAAAGGTGAAGTAGCCAGTAGAATAATAATAAAAGAATGTAGCTGGAAGAATTGCGAAAATTAAAAGGGGCAGAATAAAAGGCTGTTATTGAATGCTTTTGACATAATTATTGTAATATTTGAATAGATTAATGTATAAAAATACATCTAATAAAAGCCCAACTAAACCCTACTATACAGAGGCATGAATGCATAGATAAATAACGTGTCTACCTTTGAATAAATATTACTAATACTACAACTAGTAATAATCATAAGAAGAATAGTAAGCGACTTGTTAGTGTGTCTTTAGTATTTTGAGCTCGTGAAACTAAAACCACGCAGTTTTCTTTCTTTTCCTTTTCCCTGTAGCGCGCGTGTGCCTCGCGTAGGCTGCACACTGTTCGCCGACCAGATCAACTGATCTCGGTTAGTCCCTTCGCTTTAATTTAAATCACTTTGTTTATTTTCGACGTTTTTTTATCAGTTATATTTCAGACTGGATCGCATAAGAACATCCGGTATTATATTTGTCTCCGATCTGCCGGCCCGGCACACAGAGAGGAAATAATAGCCCCATACCAGATAGGGTAAATATGAGGCGCATACAGGTGGAAACATCAGAAAAAAAAATTTAATTCTTGTTTTGTCCTAGGATTATAAAATTACATAAATATTACAAAGCATGTTTTCTAAAATAGCCTATAATAAATCCACATAATTTAGGCCCAGTAAGAAGTGCCTATGGGTTCCTAAAAATTAAACAACCATCATGGCTAAAAATCAGTTTAATATTAGAGATTAATTGACTTGCTATATTGTAAAAAAAACAAAACATGTTGAAAAGTGTACGATCTGTGGCCTACAAGGTCTTAAAGCCTTAATTAATATGAAAATGTTTATTTCTTAGCTTATTTAACATGGTTTTGGACTATAATACTAGCCCAAAAGAAATGATTGATAACAGCGAATACATTTCCTTCAAAATAAAAATAAAATGTATACTAAAAATGCGTAGCTGTTAAAAGAACGGCATGTAGCTACAAATAAAGTGCGGCAGTATGCGGGAAGAAAGAGAAGAAATTTAATCCATGAATGAGGAGTCTTGTTCAAGTTTCGACACGTTGGGAAAATTAGACGCAAAGTAATCAGCAAGAATTGTGTTTTTGGTGATGAAAAAAAAATGCTCTTTGAAGCATT
>JAUZNJ010016192.1:5199-17476 GCA_034780135.1 Jordanella pulchra
CTCCTTCCGGCGCCGCTTAGAGAACCGCTCTTTGATTTACAGCTGTTGGATCCAACACCTCCTCCAGGTTCTGCCCAGCAGGTGGTCGTTATTGGATGAAAATGTTAAAAACGGCAAAGAAAGGTCTAAAGTTCAGAGCTTCAGGGTGGAAACGTCTGCAGATAAACTGGCAGAACGAAAGCAGAACCCTGTCAGGCTGATGAAACACCTTCATCTTCATCCTGTCTTTGAGCTGCAGAGGCTCAGATTCACCACAGAGGGAAACCAGGCCTGATATCAGTCAGTTTCCATCTGAAGATCATGTTTAAGAAGCAAGAAAAAACTCTCTGGGTCTGTTGGAGCAGAACTACTGAGCTGAACCAGAACCAAGCCCAGGTCCAGTTAATAATAGATTAAAGGGTTCATCTGATTTATTATGGAGTTTAACTGAAGTCAGTCATTGTGTGTTTGCTCCTGCTTTGGTATCAGAGTGAGGACCACTTCTCCATCCAATTAAAGATCGTTTTTAACCAAAGTATGGACATTTGCTGGTCCTCTCTTCCCTTTTGAATGTTTGGTTGAAGACCAAGGTGTGAAATAAGTTTAGGTTTAGATTAGAGCTTAAACCAAACCCTTTGGTTTAGGGTTACTGTCAGATTTAGGGCAACACATGGTCCTCGCTAATGTACCAAGATGAGAATATGTTTGGAGCTGAACCAGCTGAAAATAAACTGTCAGAAGCTTTAAACTGAAGGTCTGATGGAAACCTGAGATCATCTCTTCCTCTCAGAGGGAGAACCTCTCAGAGTTCTGATTCCTGCCATCTGGACCAGAACCGGAATACAGAAACCTTTCTGGCTATCAATCATTTCCTTTCTCAGATGAAATATTTCCATGTTTTTCCACAGAGGTTGGCTTCAGTCGGGTTGGATGCAAAGAACACCGTTTGTATCTGGGAATGGAGGAAAGGGAAGATCCTGGCCACGGCTACGGGTCACTCTGACCGGGTAGGAAGCTCTTCTTCTTCTGTTCTTTCTGAGCTCCGATCAAACGAACTAACAGCTTCTTCATTCTGCAGATCTTTGACATCTGCTGGGATCCGTTTCAGCCGAACCGCCTTGTGAGCTGCGGAGTCAAACACATCAAGGTGAAACATGGCGGCTTCTGCTTGTCTGGTTGATTTATTTCCTGTCCAACACGCTGACTCTCATTACACAATAATCTCAGTTAATCTGAGAATGAAAACACACCAAGCAGGTCCTAACGTCCTCAAAGGTCTCTGGTTGCATCTGAAAAAAAGGACTCCTCAGGAACATCAACAGCAGACTTAGGAATCACCAGTCAGCCATCAGAAACCTACGGTGGCTCAGAAAGGTCTCACTTACCTGAATCAGGCGGATTAAAGCTGCCCTCATCAGACTCTGAAGGACAGAGAACCCTGCTGCTCTGCTAGAAATAACAAATAAACACTCTGAAGGGGAAGGAGACGGTAAAGGAGGTTCTGACAGAACCGACAGACAGGGCGGGTTCAAATAGAACCGGTTCCATTGGGTTTGAACATATAAACATTTCTGTCATTTAAAGCATGATGTAATTTCCTGTCATCCTTTTAGAAGCTCTGAACAGATCCAGTTGGTGGATGTTGGGAACCAGTTGATTCTGTTTCTTCCTTCTGGTTGCAGTTCTGGTCTCTCTGTGGAAACGCTCTCAGTCCAAAGAGGGGGATTTTTGGGAAGACGGGCGACTTGCAGACCATCCTGTGTGTGGCGTCGGCTAAAGATGACATCACGTACTCCGGGGCGCTAAACGGAGACATTTATGTCTGGAAGGGACTCAGCCTGATGCGAACGGTTCAGTCGGCCCATGGGGTGAGCTTCTCCCATCATCAGAAAGCTGAACCAGGACCTGACTTCAGGCTCGTTGCCTGAAATCTACAGATAATCTGATGGATTATTTTGATTTTTTTCTGTGTCCTCTATATGTTACGTAGAGTAGGTAAATCTCTGGCTGGTTTTGCTGAGTGTTTGCTGTGGATGTGTGCAGGCTGGGATTTTCAGCATGTACTCCTGCGAGGAAGGTTTCGCCACAGGAGGCAGAGACGGCTGTGTCAGGCTGTGGGACGTCGACTTCAAACCGATCACCAAGATCGACCTGCGGGAGGCGGAGCAAGGATATAAAGGTACCGGACAGAAGCAGAACCAAACTACAGCAGATTGTTCCTATTTCGTTCCCTTTCTCACTTTTTTATGGTTCCCTCATCATAATGCTGCCACTATTGTACTATAATGGGATATTTTAATAAATTCCTCTTCAGATCACAGAGTCTTTTTGTTATTTTTTTTTATTTATTTCTTTTATTCCAAGTACGACTCGTTCAGATCTGGATCCAGTTCACATGGCTGGTTTGTAACTGGATTAAGCTGAACACCTCATGCCATAAGGTCCTAATGAGAGCTCTCTGTTTGAATGTCGTCCATCTCAAAACCGCCGGATGTTTTACACTTTGTGTTTGAATCTCTGAACCCTAAAAGGCTTCCAGGACAAAGAGTGGAAAAGGAAAAAAGGAACCTTTGTCTGCTGATGCTTTTGGTTTCTTATCTGAAATCTCTCCTCTTCTTCTCCTGATTCTTCTTCTCTTTCCGTCTTTAGCAATAAGCAGAGATGAAAAAATGAAGAGGAAAACATCTGAAAAGTTCAAATGTTTTCACATTAAGTTCTGTGTTGGAAGTTCACAGGAAACATCCCAGTTACTTCCTATTCCCTGCTAAAGTCCTGAGCTCTGAGCTTCAAGATGTTTCTAACAGGGTTACAGAAACATGGCTGCCTGCAGCTGTGCTGCTCATCAGATCTGCTAACATAGCTTCAGCTTCTCCATCTGTGCCGGTTCTGATCAGGTCGCCTACTTCCACATTTCATAACTCATTTTTCATAGACTTTTGGAAACATTTTATTTAAAGTTTTAATGGTAGCTATACATTTTAATGTAAACAGTCTTTATTTTTGCTTTAAATTTGACTTCATACATGCTGTAAATGTGTGAAGCTGAAAAGCTGCAGACTGACCCATGATATCCACTAGAATAATGCACAGCTACTTGCCTTCATCTTATCCTACTGGTTTTACCATTTTAAATTTTTCTTAAAAAATGTTCTTTTTATCTTTAGTGTTTGATTTTGTCCTAATAGTTTAAATATTTAATCTTTTCAGTCATTTCATTCTTCTCTGATTAAAACCAAATGTAGCTCTTTCTCTATACTCCAGAAAGAGCTGAATTTTAATTTATTTCTGTTTTCTACTATATTCTGAAAGTAAAGCTTTCGTTTTAGTACTTTAAGTATCTATAAATGTTAACCCAAACATTTGTTTCTCATTACATGAGAATATTACACTCAACCGATAGAAAGAACCTGAATCAATCTGGACCCACTGAACAGCATCTTCTGTTCAGATGCTTTAATCATGGCTGATCTGGACTCCTTCTGAACAA
Organism: Jordanella pulchra; assembly: GCA_034780135.1. Classification (NCBI taxonomy): domain Eukaryota; kingdom Metazoa; phylum Chordata; class Actinopteri; order Cyprinodontiformes; family Cyprinodontidae; genus Jordanella; species Jordanella pulchra. Next base: position 8,666 of record JAUZNJ010016192.1, read on the forward strand.
TAAGACTCAGCTCAGCTTCAGCAGCGGATAATAGTGGAAAGTTGTGATTTTTAATGAGTCTACGACTTTTGCTTTGGTTTCCTGCAGGTCTGTCTATCCGAAGTGTCTGCTGGCGAGCCGACAGGATCCTGGCAGGAACTCAGGACAGTGAGATCTTTGAGGTAAAGAAGAAAACTAAGAAATGTTTCATTTTAGTTCATCAAAGCTGCTCCAGCTCCACCCGCCCTTCTGAATAAACTCTTTTCATTGATTAAAGGCTTATTTTCAGTGAATGTGGATGTTGTTCATTTAGAAACTCTAATTTTAGCGCCATAATAAACTTTGAAAATATTCAGATCCTGCAGATGATTAATCCATTCATAAATATTGAATATTTTTAGTTTTTTACTGAAACTATTCAGCAGCAGGAGATGTATAAGAACCAAAATCACGTCTGCATCAGTGGTCATTTATTGACGTTCATTAGTCAGATTTCTGTTTATTCTCCTCGAGAGGAAGGAAAACAAGCTGTTGAATAAACAAAATATGAATTAAAAATGGGATTGGAGGAAGGATTATAAAATATCTGCTGGTATTTCACTTGTTGCTCAAACTTCCTTCACATAAATTGTTTTTTTTCTGTTGTTGCTTCTAGAATATGAAATTCAATCATGTAACCTGTTAAAGCAGCCTGGTTAGTTAACATCTCCCTGTATTTCCAAAGCCTTCCTGTTATTAAAATGTTAAATTGATAAATGGTTCAAACCCTCCAATTTTAAGGGCCTTTCTTGTCTGTTAAGTCCATAGTTTCATCAGGATGTGTGCATTTTTTCTTCCATCTCTGAGTCGTGTTGTGTGCAGGTGATGGTGCGAGAGCGCGACAAGCCGCTGCTCATCATGCAGGGTCACAGCGAGGGCGAGCTCTGGGCGCTGGATGTTCACCCCAAAAAGCCCCTGGCTGTAACCGGGAGCGACGACCGCTCTGTCAGGTGGGTCCAGCTGACTGGACCACAGCTACACTGTGGGTCATTCCAGATGTTAGAGCAAACCCACAACATGAGAACAAAACACTGAACTGTTCAGATTACAATACTGTCTGAATCCAACTCTTATGCTGAAACAAAAAGGGAGACAAATGGGAAATTTCAAGTAACTATATTTTCCTCTCCTGAAATAAAGCTTCATAACGCAAAAGCCCCAATGCAGGCAGAGCAAGGAATCAGGCAGCGGTCAGCACAAAACAATCAGTGAGAAAGAAACCAAAGAGGCAGGAGATTCATGGCTGGAAGGGAGCATTTTAACAGCAGACAGAAGTTAAACTAAAAGCCATCAGCCTAAATCCCTGCAAAGGAGAAAACAAAGTGAACTGGTGGTAACAAGGAGCGGTCGTCAAAAAACTCCAAATAAAAGAAATGTGCAACAGAGAAATATGATTAAAAAATGTAACATTTGGACGTATTGATTTTAAATTACAGATCTTTTCCAAGTCTTTTGGGAAATATTTATATAATGAAAAGAAAAAAGGAATAACAGGCATCACACTCACATTATCCTCATTGTGGTGTGAGAGATCCAGAAGGAGGAGCTCCCTCTGCTTCCTGCGTGGGTGGGAGACATTGTCCAGCGTAGACATTATTACCCTAAAATGTATTTTCTGTACTTTAAACTCATTAACATAACAACCCGGAGGGGTTATATGCTTTAGCTCTGCTCTGGGCTCTCTTTTTATTTTACAAACCTTTAAAAAAAAGCTGCGGTCAGCCCTCCTCCTGTTCAGACATTCTATTTTTAGATGTGGAAGAACAGATGTGCTCAGAGCTCCAGGATCATCTGTGTCTTCTCACCATCTCTCTAAGAGTGCGGTCAGAAGCATCTAAAGTGAGCCGACATCAGCCACTTTTGTCTGTGATCCTTTATCCACCATTACATAAAAACAGCGTTTAAAGAAAAGACCGTACATCTTTCAGCACCATGGACAGTTACAGCAGCTTTCTTCCAGCATAGCCTCCATTTTTTGTGGTGTCTTTGGAAAAAGAAGACAGTCAAGGTTTAGGCCTGAACTTTCCACTAGATGAACAACGTTCAGCTGCGTCTGGGTTCAAACTTAAACAATGATTTTATGGCTGAGGGGTGAAATGCTTCAGAACTTCATGAATCTGTTTCAGGTTGTGGAGCCTGGTTGACCACGCCCTCATTGCCCGCTGCAACATGGAGGAGGCGGTCCGCAGTGTGGCGTTCAGCCTGGACGGATCCCAACTGGCTTTAGGTATGAAGGACGGATCCTTCACCGTGCTGAGAGTCAGGTAACTCAGACACTGACGATCGGACTCAAACATGTCGCCTCTGAGGGGTTAACTGGAGGTTCTTCCACCTCAGAGACATGACGGAGGTTGTCCACATCAAGGACAGGAAGGAGGTGATCCATGAGATGAAGTTCTCTCCAGATGGATCATATCTTGCTGTTGGCTCCAATGATGGACTGGTGGACATTTACGCTGTCGCTCAGAGATACAAGAAGGTTTGGAATCAAGCAAATATCTCAACATATTTTAAAGACGAGCAGATCTGATTAATGGACAGAAATATATCATCAGCCCAGCCTCAGTGAGATTAGAAATTCAGGACATAGATTTCAATTTTAACCTTTTAAGATTCAACACATTGCAGGAACATTTAGTTTATTTTATTAAATCGTGAAACAAAATATTTCTAGCAGGTATCATTAGCAGTAATCTCTCTGGTTGGTCACAGGTGGGAGAATGCAGTAAATCCAGCAGCTTCATTACACACCTGGACTGGTCAGTGGACGGTAAAATCCTGCAGAGCAACGACGGAGCAGGAGAGCGTCTCTTCTACCGGATGCCCAGTGAGTCCAAACCACACAAGGTTTACAGAGTCCTGAGTGTCTGAATGATCCGCCCTCCTTTAAACATCACTGTTATATCAGAACCGGACCGAACGCGCCGTGACAGGCTGTGTCCTCAGCTTCGAATTTGAAACCAGCAGCGTTCAGTTTTTCATCCTGAAAAAAAAGCATCTGACTTTAACATTCAGTATTTTATGGTGAAGAGAAAAGCTGCATCTACAGAACTGATCCCTTCTTCCTCCTGCAGTGGGGAAACCAATCACAACCAAAGAGGAGGTGAAAGGTCTGCGCTGGGCCTCCTGGAGCAGCGTCCTGGGCTCTGAGGTCAGCGGAATTTGGCCGAAATACTCCGCCTCCACTGCGATTAACGCCGTGGACGCCAACCTGACCGCTGCTGTGCTCGTCACAGGGGACGACCTCGGTCTGGTTAAACTCTACCGCTTTCCCTGCCTCCGCAGAGGTCTCTGCTCTTTTTTCCTGCAGCTTCTGCCTTTTTGTTGTCCATTTTTATTAAGTCTTGTTTTTTGCCACAAGGAGCCAAATTCAAGAAGTACATCGGTCACTCGGCTCACGTCACCAACGTCCGCTGGTCGAATGATCTACAGTGTGTCCTCACCACAGGAGGAGCCGACCACGCTCTTTTCCAGTGGAGGTTTCTACCTGAGGAGGTGATGAACGGAGGTCTGGATCTAAACATACAAGGTAGAATAAATGTATGGAAAAAGTCCAGAATCTGTTGAAGAAAAGGCTGATTTTGATTATTTTTTACCTTCTTAAAGAAAGTTTTTTTTCTACATCTCGGAGACATTTAAACTATCCAAGGTTTACATTTAGTAAATGTTTAGGAACCTTGCATTTTTTTAGCATGAGTTAGATTTTATTGAGTTTGATCTTTTGAATGGCAGGTAATCATTTAATGCGTCCATAGTTGTCATCAGGCTAATTTAACTCGATGTTCTTCACCAGTAGCACCAGATGATTATGATGGCGACATAATGGAAGCTGATTTCACGGGTTTATTATAAACCTAAGCCAGTGTATTTTGATCAATGTGATGTTAAACCCAGAAATAATGCAGGCAGCTCTCGATTTAAGCTGTGATAAACTTTAATGTTTCCTGTTAATTAAAACAAATTAGAGATGCATTTATAGAATGATGTCAGCACAGAGATAAACAGTCCAGTTAGCAAACCTCCGCTGAACAGAATAAAATGTCACTCAGCTACATATGAACTTTCACCAGTTTTTCTTTGTGTGTTTTTTTTTTCTTTAGAGAGTCATGGAGACTCTAACAGCGAGGAGTCAGACAGCGACGTCTCTGACGTCCCCGAGCTGGACTCTGACGTCGAACAGGAGACACAGATAAACTACGAGCGGCAGGTAACAGTCAGCTGTGGTCTGAATCCAGAATTTTTCTTGGATGGTTTTTGTTTCCATCGGCCTGCAGGGTTCTGTAAAACATGCCTTATCTGCAGAAAGCAGCTGCTGCCTGCCAGGCCTCACTCCACTGCAGCCAATGTTGCATCAATATGCTGTTTGAAGATTGGAGGTTTCTGTTGGCTCAGATGTTTAATCAGGAACAGGCAGAAATAATGGACTTTTATTGATGTTTTACGGCATAGACTTTCTCTTAGTTTCATCCTCTCTCCTATCAGCTCAGTTTATTTGTTCTATTCAGTTAGGATGAAAACATACAGTAAGTTATTACTGCTAGTAAACAGCCCTCCTCATGGCTGTAGAGTGAGGAGCAGACGGGAGGAGGCAGGAAGGAGACGCCGCAGTCACAGTTAAATGTTCTCCAACTCCCAGCGCTGACCCGCCACAATGCTACAGAAATACTCTGTCTGGAAAATGGAAAGCGGAGAGGAAGAGCGCTGCCAGCTACCTTCCTCCCGGGAGGAAGAGGAGTGAAATTCTCAGGCGGCTGCAGCTCACAGACTGAAGCTGAGCTGAAGGAGCAGACGGGTCGTTTGCTGATGGAGGAAACACTGAGAGACTCAGCTTCTAACAGAAAACATGGCTGCTGCTTCATTTCTTCATTTAAATGAATTAAAGGGCTTAAATGAAAACGATTCAGGCTTCTGGAGGAGTTTATTATCTCAGTGATTTTTCTCCCTGAGCACCTGGATTTGCTCAGAATCAGACTTGCAGCCGTTAACACATTTCACTGGTTCCCAGATTGGTTTAAAATGGCGCCACCTGTAGGAGTCACTCCACCTGTTGATCAGCTGCTCATCGATGGACTCTGGTTTGTGGTCCTGCAGGTCTATAAGGAGGACCTGCTTCAGCTGCGGCAGCAGAGCAGAGAGAAGAAGCAGCAGGTAGGATCTCTGAAGAGGCAGAAAGGACCGGATCAGGGCCTCCGGCTGCAGTTTGTTCACGGGTAATTCCTCCCTTCACTGCTGTGTCTCTGTCCTGATGACCCAAAGACATCCTCCTTCCGGTTCAGATCCTGTTACACCCTGTAGAGGTAAAAACAACGGTTGACTGAAAGGGTTGTGTTTCAGGTATCGAGGTTATGACTGCAGGAACAACCTGTTCTACACTCAGAGCGGTGAGGTTGTTTACCACGTGGCAGCAGTGGGTGTGGTTTACAACCGGCAGCTGCACAGCCAGCGTTTCTACCTGGGCCATGACGACGACATCCTGAGCCTGAGCATCCACCCGCTGAAGGACTACGCTGCAACAGGACAGGTGGTCCAAACACTCAGGAACAGGCTCAAACAGAAAGCATCACTTTGGTTCTGCTTCTTCTCTGGAGTCCTTCGATCTCCACGCCGTTTACAGAACGTCCATGTTGGCTGTTTCAGCTGCTGCTGCTTCATCTCTGCAGGCATTTCCAGGATCGGCAGGAATCCAGCTCATGTAGCTTTTATTTCTTATAGTTTATAAGATTTTCAGATCAACCATGCATCAGTTTGAACATTTTGTAAAGTGAAGAACATTCAGTTTGCAGTGCATGATATCTACATGTAGGATTAGGGATGAAAATGCTTCTCATCCCAAACAAACTCAGACTCATGTTCTTCCTTCTATCCTCCCTGATTAATATGAAGGCTGCAATCATCAGAGTTTATCTGGAGGTTTCAGTCCCCCAACCTCCCTGATCCTGTGTCTGCAGGTGGGCAGAGACCCAGCCGTCCACATTTGGGACGTCCAGACTCTGAAGTGTCTCTCTCTGCTCAGAGGTCACCATCAGCGAGGAGTCTGTGCTCTGGACTTCTCAGGTAACATTTACCAGTTTTCCTCCTGAAAGTGAAGCTAAATGATCTGATTTCTCTGTTGTTTGATGTTTATCATGTAGGAATATTTTAATAAACTTTTTGCTGACTGTTGGGAATAGCAGAACTGTGAAGTCAGTGGTTTTATAACCAACAGCCGAGATTTGGGCTGAGATGGCAGAACCAACCCAGGCCCCTGTGACCTTTAACCCTCTGTTAGCCTCCAGCTGATCTGCTCTCCTCTTTGTCCTCCCAGCCGATGGAAAGAGTTTGGTTTCCGTTGGAGTCGATGACGGACATTCGGTCGTCGTTTGGGACTGGAAGCGAGGGGAGAAACTGGCCACGGCTCGGTACTGAAAACCTGACAACATCCAGAACACTGATAGACAAGTTTAAAGCAGAACTGATTCCACTGCTGCTGTTAGTAAAACTGATAACAGTTAAAGTTTTTCCTTCAGTTCTGCTCTTAGTATTGATGGATGTTTACTGGCTCTAAATAGAACATCTTCTCTTTATGATTAGAACTCATGAACCTTTTTGTTGTTTAAACGTGTTTATTTTGGAAAACGTTCTTCTAAAATGATCAATTATTAACAAGGTAAATTATTTTTAGAGCCAAGCTCATTTATTTAGAGAACATTTAGTTTCTATTTTTAGATTTCTCTCTCAGTTCTCCCTGTTTCTGCCTCTGGTACCAAATCAAACAGCAGGAGGATCTGACAGCAGCTTTATCAGTCTGGCCCAACATGTTCTGTCCTCTGAATTAAACAGATGAGACAGAAATAAATGAAAGACAGACAGAGGAGCCATCCTGACCTGTCCTCTCCTGTTTCAGGGGACATAAAGAGAAGATCTTTGTGGTGAAGTGTAACCCCACTCTGATGGAGAAACTGGTCACTGTGGGAATAAAACACATCAAGTTTTGGCAACTTGCAGGTAAAACTTCAACAATGAGGCTGGAATATTTTTACATTTTATTTCTAAAGTAGTGTGATGTAAAGAGGAAAACATTAAACCTTCTGTTTTTCTAATCTTATGGGGATTTGCTTTGACCTTCATTCATTCCTTTTATCCATAACATGGGCCCTTAACTCTAACCATTCCTAGCACATAGCTAACCCTAAATCTAACCTACACTCACTTCACTCTTTAGTCCTATACCTAAAATCCTACCAAGAAGAGAAACTTTCCCCACAAGTACCTGTAAGTTGACCATGCCTTTACTGCCATTGATTTTAAGTTGTTTTCAACCCTTTCTCTGCACCAATCCTGACATTAACCCAACTTCTAACCATCACCAGTGCAAAGCTAACCTGAACCTAAATTCAATTCACTCCTTGGTACCAAACCTGACTGTTGGTAAATAGAAGCTAATGACCAGAAAAATGTCCTCACTTTAGTGCAAACCAAATGAAATCAGAAAAATGGTCTTTACTCTGATGCCAAAGCAGCAAACACACACATTATGTCCTAGGAGCAGACTGTCCTCACCCCCCCAGCTCAAAATCAAACTATCACTGATGTTTATTTGAAATAAAAACTGGAGCTTTAAACTCATCCCAGATTGAACCCAACCATGCATTAGTTCAACCTATTAAAACTCAAGTCATACTTTGGTAAACAAAGTTTGGAGGATCCTCCAAGGAGCAGATTAATGAGTAAAAGATGAGGGACTTTCCACAGGAAGCTTAGATTTTATCAACAGAAGCATTTTCTGTTCATTTCTTGAAGACAATTATTAGTTTTTCATAGTAAAATATAACTTCCTGTATTGTTTTAGGACACGCCGCTCTTTTTTTGTTTTAACTACATAACATCCACTTAATTTGAAGTAATCCTCGCCTATTTTCATCCCAAAATAGAAAAGCAAATGATTAAGAAACTGTAAGACCAAATTACTTGTGTGATACATGATTTGAAAGCTGAAACCTTCTAGTTTCTGAAAATATTAAAGAAAATAGTGTGACTAAAACACAGCGTAAACTGCAGCTGTTCAAAAATGACCTTTTTTTATTTTTTTCTCTCACATAGGTCTTTTTAGAACAGCAATAACAAAGACATGATTGATAGCAGGCGTGTGAAACTGCGTTACATTTATTCTGCATCATGTCAACAACAACTGCAAAAAATTTCAGACCTTTGGGTGTAACGTTGTCATAGTTATAACTTTTAACTTCTGATGCCACCAGCGTCTCCAAATGTACCAAATGCTTTTACTGTTTGACCCATAAAATCACACTGTAGCACTTTGATGAACACAAAACAAATTTGAAACATATTTTTCACCTCAGGCATTGTGGAAATTATCAGGGTCTGAACTACAAAACATCTCGGCGCGTTATGACGCAGCTTCTAACAGTGCGCAAAAATCCAGGCCGTTTCTCAATACTTAAGAACGCAAGTATGGACTCGTGTTCTCGCCAAGTACGTTCTTCACCAGAACGCCAAAAAGTATGTACTCGGGGAAAACGGGAGCACGCGGAACAGATCTGTGTCAATTGGAACAGAAGATACTCATGACGTCACCGCATTAAAAACTCGTCTGGAGCTGCATTTAAACTCCTATTGATAATAGTCTCTAAATAATAATAAATTATTTGAAGAATGATGATCAACACACACAGATAAACACAAACAAAATTGACCATTTGCCGAATAAAAAAAAACACCGCCATCAGAGCCACCGGTACTTCACACACAGCTATGCCGAGAGAGGACTGCTGCAGACGGGCTAACGTTAGCTAT
>JAUZNJ010016203.1:0-17476 GCA_034780135.1 Jordanella pulchra
CACGCGAGATGGACAACATGAATAACATCTTAGTGGGAAAATATTAGATCTTTAAACTATATAATAAGATAACTTGGAATAAATGTGATAAAAGTTTTCAAACGTTTATATAATTTATTTAGAGGAAAGCAATCTGAAGCTGCAGGGCCTGATATGGATATCTAATAGCTCCCTGTACCCAACAACCCCTGTTGCAATCGCTGGCAATGAGATTTTTACATCATTGTGGAGGAATTTCCTCTCACTGTCCTCCGCTGAATTGTTTTAATTTAACTTTTTAGAGCATGAACCACCTGTTTATATATGTGAGATAAGTGAAGAGACGTAGACCAGACGACTGCAGGATCGGGATAGTGGGAAAGCTTAGCAAGAAAATATTGGTAAAAAGTACAATAAAAAAACTAAATTTAAAAGATGCTAGTGATAAGGAGAAAACCTCAGGGGAGGAAATGCACATGGAAGCAGATTCGACTGTAGATCAGAGTGATAACAAAGGAATCTGGTGAGGAGAGACAAAAGCTGAGATAGCTTAAATGTTTGGGAAGAATTAGTTGGACCATGATCGGGTGAGTCCAGCCGATGTGGCAGCTGTGTTGAGGCTGTAAGTGTAGAACCTCATTACTTTAATTGTTATAAAAAGGAATGACCTCAAGAAACAAACGTAAAATCACAAACAAAAATGAAGAATATCAAATCTCATAAAACCGAACACCTAAATTGGAAACAAATACGAAATCAAAGCCCTACAGACCTTTTTAAAGCATCCAGCTGCCTCCATGTTGTCTACTTTGACTAGGACACTCTTAACTCTTTTTTTGTCAAGTCATAAGGAAAATATGCAATGTGCCATGCTGTAGATAACTATTGCCATAATGTTTTCAGCTTGATGAAAAGAAAGATACAACAGCTGCTGAGGGAAAAAATAAAACTTTATATCTGATCTTATTTTAAATATTTATTTATTTCGGCACAGCGCCTGCTGTCTTGGCAATAAAACAACTTTGTTATCGTCTCTCAGTGACTTTACCACCTGACATCTTCTTTACTTTGTAAAACATCTTGTACTGCAACAGTTAATGTCAACAAATAAAAACACAAAGAGCCTGGATGAACCGTATTAAATAATTAGATATTACCCAATGCAAACTGAACCCTTTTTCATTATGTATTTGGGTAAAATTAAGCTGCAAAAACAATAAATGCTAGATTCATTCTGCAGGCCTTATCATAACCACTCTGTGTTTTCCCTGCTTTGTTTATAATCTATTTTAGATTTTATTTAACTTGACCATTTTTTAAGTATATTTGTTATTCTACAGCTCTTCTGATAATTAAGTCTGGGTGTTGCTGGTGAAATTTAACCAAGGAAATGTGGATAATCAAAGTTCATGATTTAATAAAGGGGACAATTAGATTTCCAGAAAAAGGCCTCGTTAGTTTCCCTCAAGAGATGAAATAATATTTAAAAACTCAATTTAGTCGTTATTGAAGTTATTTCTGTGTAATGGGTTCAACTCCCGGCTTCAGCTTTCAGTGTTTTATTTCTTTGGGCAAGACATTTCACCCACATTACCTACTGATGGTTGCTTCTGTCAGTGAGCCCCCCGGGCGGATGTGGCTACAATGTAGCTTGGCACCATCAGTGTGTGAGTAAATGGGTGAATAATTGAATGCTGTGTAAAGCGCTTTGTTTGAGTCTCCTGACTTGAAAAAGTGCTATATAAGTACAGCACATTTACCATTTAATATTATACATAGATTACTGAAACACTGATAATTGACAAACAAACAACAAAAAAAACTAAACAAAAGAGAAAATAAACTGCATGGAAGGAATTACTTTTGAACATTAGTGCAGTTCAAACATTTCCTCCACCATTAACGGGACCACTTTGTGCTCCTGCAAAAAGTTTCCCCTACGAAACAGGAAACTATGAAAGCAGCATGCAGGTTAAAGAATAAAGGCATTAAATCAAGGAATGTTTCTGCCTCTGAAGTATTTGTAATATTTGCTGATTACCTGAAAAAGTTGATAGTTAAAAACATGAATCAAAAAAAAAAAGAAAAAAGTTTATGTAATATTTTAGTGAATATTAATTAATTTTCATTTCTAAAACTTTAAATATGTTTGACTGAGATAGTTTCTGTATGTTGTGATGGTTTTCATCATAACTGAAACCAGGTTGGTGTCTCGGGTCTTCAGAAGGAGGGTACTGTAACTGGGTACATCTGCTCTGGTTGCTCTGTTTGTTTCCCCAAACTCTTTATTAGAATTTAACAGGAAGATACGAGTCTAACCTGTTTAAAATGTTAAAGGAAAGAGTGCTGCTTTATCATCTTCCCATTGCCTAAGAACAGACTGACAGCTTGACTTCCTCGCTCTCTGATTATGACCAGCTGAGCTGAATTTGTGCTTTCTGGTCAACACACTTCAGTTTAGGACAAAACGTTCTGTTAAAATTCTCAGTTGTGTCATTTTTTTCATTGTGTTTCTGAAGATGCAACCTACATTCACACATATTTGTGTTTTTAACAATGAAAAACATAATAAATGCACTAATTTTGTACAGTAGAGTTACATTAAACCAAGTATACTCAAAACACAGTATAATCATGGGGTTCAGTGCCTTGTTCAGGGGTTTATGTTCCAATAGTTTCCCAAATGCACGACACCTGTTGTCATTACCAAGCCAGCAAATTCACATACAGTTACTGAGTCATTGTAGTTCCAAAAATACTTTATGGATCCCAAAGGAAAATAAAATGTTGCTGTAACTCATGTCTTTTTAATGAGTTACCAGGCAGGATCTGCTGTAGCGTTTTGTCTTACAGCGGATCAGGAAAAGCCTTTTACTGAATCACTTGTTGCTCAGCAGTCTTCTGAAGTTGAAGCTCAGGGTTGTCATCATAGCGTTTTACAGCTTCTGTTCAGGATTGGCTGTCAAATATAAACAGCTACTGTAAATTTAAAAGTTGCATTAGATATGTAAGGTAAACAATTTGTGTTTCTGGTGAAATGCTGTACCCAGTTTCAAAGAATTACCTCAATATAATCCTTCTAGTGTTCATTAGGACATTGACTATGGTCATGTAAAACCAGATTAAAAAGCATTTAAACTGAAATGAAGGCTCTTAAAATAAGCTGGTGTTTTTTCTTAGGCCTCTTTCCTTTGATAGTTATTAATAGACATCAGAGCAGCTGGAGAGCAGAGCTGAGGATTCATTTGAATGTTATGACATTTACATAATTTTATCAAATAAAAGGAAAGCAACTAAAACCCAAATGTAATACGAACAACTGGGTGACTATTTGTAGTTAAAAAAAAACAACATAATTCTGTCTAACTTTGATCAGAGCGTACTTTCCCTTTAAAACATTTTCTAAATGGGTTCTGCTATGGTCAGGGTTTCAATTAGACGAGCACAGCTATGATCCTTGGAAGTCTGTGTGATTGTGAGAAAGGCTGTACTCTGAATCTCAAATATCCGTATGTCTGTAAAACAGTCTGAGCACTTTGTTAAAAATGCAGATTCACATCTATGGATATGTGCTCATTTAATCTGCTAGTAACCTGCTTTAATTTTGCTAATTTATGAATTTTGAGATCTTCATTTGTAATTTTAAATTACAGAATTATATATATAAAAATGTCTGTTTTTTTAAAAGGCTATACCAAATAGAATGTCTTTGCTTAAGTCTTTAAGTTTTTGCATCCCCACTGGCTCTCAAACCGATGCTTGCTGGTACACTGACATTATTCAGATCAGTGCTGCATTCAGTCGGCTTTGCTGGAAGATGAGTCCCTCTGCACAGTCAGATGACATTTGTTTGGAGCGAAGCACAGTCCAAGCCTCCAGTTTAATCTACGTTACTGTTAATATTCATAGCATCACCATAGAGAATGATATGAGTGTTTCAAGAGGTTCATGTCTGCAAAAAATAACATATTTTAAGCAGGTAATGAAGTCAGGATTTAGTTCGTTATGCAACATTGCTACAGTCTTCTGCAAAGGCATTTACACCCCATAAATAAAAAAAAAATGTCTAGAAGGTCCAGTTTTGTTCAGAAATCTCTGTGATAAGCCAGACTTGGCCAAATATTTAATATACAATAAAATCAGAATGGCGAACTCATTGGTACCTCAAAGAAAACAATGATATTCCCACTTTTATTTGAAAGTTTTTAGTTGAAGAGATTTTTGTCAAATATTTCACCACATGGTGCATGGTAGAAAAAAAAAGAAAAAAAACAATAATATAAAGAATGAAGGTTACTGTGGACAGGCAGAACTTCATGTATACAAACTTAACAAACCCCAGAAACCGAAAAAAATGGTTGAATTTTACCAATCTGGTTCAACCAATCTTTTGGTTAAACAACCAATCCAATTTGGTAGTGTTTTACCCAATCTATAAGTAGCAAACTAATACAGATTGGTCCCTTTGACCAAAAATATTGGTAAATCAGTGTAACACCAATAAACCCTGAGCTGGGGCTGAACCAACAACCCTTTGATTATGGGGCAAATTCCTGCAACTGATGCCACTGTCATCTCTAACATTTCCTGTAAACTAATACTTCTTCATACTAATGTTATAACCAAGGCTGATCTAATCGTTCTCTATGTCCCTAAAATTACACACTACACTTGACTACAGCCACTCAGATTTGTAAACCATCGGTTAACATTTTCATTGGCCGTTTAGTTAACCGATTAAATTTGTTGATCTGAAACCAATGGCTTTGGTCAGTTTCTTAATCAAACTAAAATTGGGTTAAACAACTAGATTAGTTGTTTTTCCAACCAATCCATTTTTACAAATGTCTTAACTGTATGCACTGAATCAAGGCACCTTAAAGTAGAGGTAGCTGCATGCATGAACAGTATATCATTATAATTATTAATAGACAAGGGTGGCTAAAGATGGTAAGACAACATTTAAGTTGCATTAAATTCGTTTTTCATCAATTCCTTTCCTTCGTATGCTTATTGAGGGAATTACTTTGAATTCACAGCACCATCAGATGTAAATATTTCTTGTTGTTCCAGTACTGCAAGGAAGCTTTTGATAAAATCCTGGCATTTGTTCTCTGTGCATTTTTAAACAAATTAAGACCTTCTTTTTGTGAAGACTGAAATGCAGTCTGACGTTCTCATTTTCCCCTGCAGCACAATAGGCAGATGTAGGTGACCTTATATTCAACACACAAATGCAGTTTTGATTAAACAACTTCTGCAGCTTGAATAAATTTTAAATGTAGCCTAAGAAGCAACCTTACCTCATTGGTTCAAGAATTGTAGGTAGTAAATAAAAGCACCAGGCCGGTCATCCAAAGGTATGAACTCAGCCGTTATCTCTGGAATAATTTGCTGTTATCATTGTTCTGCAGAAACGTCTCTATTCAGGTTTTAGTTGGTTGATTTATAGCATTTGATCGGGTAGATAAGTTGAAGCAAACTGTCTTATTCTGCTGATAACCAGGAGCAGATTCTAGGAGCACCAATTCACCAGACTTTGGTTTGCTGAATGAACTCACTGGTGTGCAGATATTTTGAATATCCAGTTAACTTAGCATTAAAACAACATTGGCATTCTAGTTCAACGTTAATGTGTATATTTAATTCTTTGTTTTCCTGGTTTGTTGTGTTTTAAGCTATGGTATTAGAGAGTTTCATGGATTAGGATTGCATGGTTCATATTTACCATCTATCATGCTGGATGACTGCAACATGTCATGTAAATTGAAAGAAATGAACAAGCTCCTGATTTGTGTCTGCAGGTAAAAGGATGACTGCAGCAGCAGGTGTTCTGACAGGCTTGGCCAAGCTGAAGCGCCAGGACTCCGCCCGCTCTCAGCATCGACCCATACCGCCGGCTTTCCAAGGCTTGGCCAACCCCACCACTGAGAACGCCCCCAGGTGAGGGATCTTCACAATTTTAAAACCACAAAATGAACTTTTAGCAGCAATGTTTTGTTTTTGTTCATTAAAAGAAGCATATATTTAGCTAAAGTTATTTATTTTCTTAATATCTTTGTTTTCTATTATTTTTAGGTAGTAGACAAATTTTTCAAATACTCCAATTTCTCTTCAAAGTAGAAAGTTTACCTTAAAGTGATCATTTTGATCAATATATTCTTTTTCTTTGTTGGCAGCTCTGTACTCACAAAAATGTTTAACCAAATCTTTAGATTTATGTAATTTTGTTACATAACATAGTCCTATCAACAGTTTTTTCATATAATATCAACACAAACATATTAAATTAACCAAGCTGATGCATATTTATTTTTAAAATACAGCTTATTTGAAATAGATAATCATCCAGTTTAAGTGTTTAATATTACTAAGGTCCACTTACTCAAAATTAATACCAATTAGTATATTTAATACATTAAAGCAATTGTATGAATTAATTGTATGAATGGCTGTTTATGTGTTTTTTTTGTAAATACACTTAGTATTAATTTTGAATAAGTTTACCTTATCCATACACCTGATAATTGTGTATTTAAATAAATAAGCTATGATAAACTAAATAATATGCCTGTACAGTTTATTTATTAGGTTTCTGTTAAATTATCTTATAATTAAAGGGCGAATTTGTTACTAAATACTAAAAGAAAATTCTAGCAATGATAAACTGGAACAGACATAGTAACTGGCTTGTTTTTTCTTTACAGATCTGATTTAGTTATAATTTAAACATTAAGGCCATAGCTTCAGTTATAATTAGATAGAATCACAGTTTTCATCTGTTAAACTTTATTTGAACCATTTAAAAATATGTATCTTTTTGTTGCAGCTGAATTTATCAGTTTTATTTATGTTCTACTTCTAATTTGATTAAAACTTACAATTTTCATTTACAGTAGGTAAAAAAATAGGCTATATTCCTGAATTATGAATGTACATTGACCTAATAGTCCAAAAATAGCTTTATTTGATCTTTTAGGATATATTTAATTAGCAAATAGTTGCATTTTTTTTCCATAATAAAGATTTTTTTTCTTTACTTTTAGGTAAATAAAATGAACATTTTTAAAGCAAAATCCAAAATTTCAGCTGAATTTAAATAAAAGTTTATTTAAATTCAATTTCATTCAGAGCAGAATCACAAGTGGCTCTTTGGTTCTGCTGCTCTCTTGATATATTTCAAATGTCACACTATTGCCCTGTTTTTTGCTTTTCTGTGTCCCCATGAAAACACACTGGCCCCCGCCTGGCCCCTCTAGTCAATATGGTTTAGAACCGCCACTCATATCAGTATTTCTTTCTCCTCCAACAATTGTTTTTTTAGAAGGAGGAAGAGACGCACGGACGTGGTGGTGGTTCGAGGAAGGCTTCGGCTCTACTCGGCTTCAGGCTTTTTTCTATTCCTGGGACTAATCATTTTGGCAATAGGGATTGGCATGGCAACTCTAGGTTACTGGCCACACAATAAATCCATACCAACAGGTGGAGGAAATGAATTAAAGGTGGAGAAAGATGTGACCAATGCAAGCCAAAGTGTTCAAGGTAATAATAGTTCTGGGTAAATTTGTAACGGTGTTCAAAGTCGTTCTTCTCTATTGTTATTCTTCTCTTTGCTCTGATTTTAGACTCTTCTTCAAAGCAGACGGGCGGTGCTCTGATGCGGTTTCTGGAACAGCATCTTCACTCTGAGAGGATGAAGATGCTTGGGCCCTTCACTATGGGGATAGGAATATTTATATTTATTTGTGCTAATGCAATACTTCATGAAAACAGAGACAGGGAGACTAAGGTAAAGCTTTAATCCAGTCAATTCATACATAAAATACATATAGAAATCAGATAATTTCATGAATTCTTGCACATGGATTTTTGTTTATATTTTTTATTGTGAAGTAATGATTTAAATTAGCACAATTTTCTTTTTTTGTTGTACCTTTTGGTCTCTTCATGAAGTGTTTCGTTTTCATTACCCTCACTGGTGCGCAGATCTGGTTTCTTTAGAAGTGTTTAATTCAGTTTGCTTTTGATGACGTTTTCTCTGTTTATGTCTTTTCTTTCCATCTATGATTTGATCAAACCCCTCCTCTGACCATCTCCCAATCCTACTTACCCAAACAAGCTTATTCATGATGTTTTGTAACTGAATGTGGCAAACCCTTGCAGAAAATCACAGCTAACCTAACTGTCCTCCGCACTAGATAATCCATATGAGAGACATGTACTCCACAGTCATCGACATCCATCGCCTCAGGCAGAGGGAGCAGAAACAGTACCAACACCGCAGCAGCCTGTGTGCACGAGAAGGGGCTGACCTTCGAGGCTTCGGTGTGGACACAGCACCCCGCCTGGCCGGCAGCTCCCTCCTAGGCTTCTCATCTCGGGCTGGAAGCAGAGTTGGGTCCACAGAAGAGGAGGAAGTACTGCTTGGGGATGAAGAGTTCCACCAACACAAAGAGCAGGCCAGGTTGGATTGCAGCTTTGCAGGACTTTTGGCTCCGTTGTATAAGGATCGGCCTTTTTACGGTGCCGGGCTTGGATTGGAGCGTTCAGATTCGATGCGACATCAGTGGTCAGTTGATGATGGGGAGAAGGGAGGACACCACGCGGGGTCTATTGTCTCCTCCTCCATCTCTGCCTTTACTCTCCCTGTTATCAAGCTCAACAACTGTGTGATTGATGAACCAGAAATGGAGGCAATTACCGAAGAGGACAGAGGAGGTGAGCAGAGACAAGCGGAGAGGCCGCTGAGCTCCATGGAGTCTCTGGTGGTGCCCGTAGCATCTGTTGCCAAGGCCTCCAAGCCGCCAGGCTTACAGCGCAGTAACTCTGCATCCTCTTCCTCCCGTTGCTCCTCGTTCTCCGGCACCCTCTCTCCTGCTCCCTCATCTACCTCAGGCTGCTGGCTCTCACCAGGAGCAGCAAGGAGCGACTTTGGCTCCAACTCTTCTCTTCAAATGCTTAACAGCCACTCCAAATCCTTGGACCTAGAGCGCAGGCCTAGTGTGCTCAGCGTGCGCCCAGAGCAGAGGAAACATCCCAGCTGGCCTCGGCTCGACCGCAGCAACAGCACCCGCAGTCACTGCGGGAACAGAGGCAGCAGCAAGGGATACACTCGCCTGGAGGACAGCGAGCAGCTGGGGGAGCGACGCTCGGACACTTTGGTGTCCCCGACAGACAGGCGTGACTACAGCAAGCGAGAGAAGCTGCTAATGATATCCAGGTCACATAATACTCTGAGCTTCGAGCATGATGAGTCTCACAGTAGTACAATGAAGAAAGGAAGCTCTGAAACTCGATTTTAAAGGTGACAAAGAACAGTCGGCTCCAGGTCTATCCTGGTCTGTAAATTGTTCGTCAAGGTTTCTAAGTGTGCATCGGAGTACGATTTTGGGAAAGCAAATTTGCTTTCAAGAAAAGTTTTTAAAAGAGGAGCAGTAATGCTGGAACCTGCGCAGCAAAAGCTTGTCTCTTACTGTCTGCCGGACTCCACATGCCTACTGTACTACATCAGAGGTGCTTCTTTACAGCTGACCTGTACATGTGAAAAAATAGGCTTCCTGCAGCAATCTCTACAACATCATGAGTCTCCTCTAGTCTTTCTCAAACTGGGCTTAGTTAGACATTAGCATTAAATAAAGACAGTGGCCTGCAAATAAAGACGCCCTCACTGCCCTGCAGCCATGTAAAATTGACCTTTCCCAGGAACTTACAAAGATCACTGAAAACACCAGCAGTTTGGTATCTGTGGCTCTGGTTCTGCTGCAGACATTTCAACTGTTAGGTTAGATTTTACTCAGGATTGTTCATCTCAACAAAAGGCCACAATCTCACTTCAAGAGAAGAAAATCACAGTTTTAGTTTAAATTGTTACATTATTCATTTAGGCATATTTCAGAAGCATTTTCCTTTTATTTCTAAGAAAAACCAAGTCATTTATCAAACCGGATCTTACAATCTAAAATACACATTTGTTAAACAACCTTAACTGAAACCATCTCACCGACCAAAAAGCACTAAAAAAGCAGAGTTTTATTGCAATAGATACTTGACTGCTTGATAACCATAAAATAAAGGCTGCAGGTCTGAAGGCACTTCAGTGGTTTTGTTCCACTGGTCATAATATTTCTTTTTAAATCACCATTTTAGCCATTAGTCTATACATTGGTTTCCAAAGACTCATAAAATGTTTGGTCCTGTCACAGGATGGTGTCTCACATTTTATTTTGATAAACAGCAAATGGATTTAATATCAAAATTCAAAAAGGAGCTAAAAACAGTTATTAGGAAATTATTTTAGATAGTAATAGACATGTGTAATGCTCATCAGACAACCATGTGAATAAAGAATATCCTTGTTTTGTTTTTTTGCATTAATTCAGCAGTAAAAGTTAAAAAATATATTTATTAAACTTATTGATTGCAAAATTAGTGGTCTATATTAAAGGACAGACATTAAAAAACTGCTTTATTAAGATGTCATGTTATGACCATGTTATAGGATACACCATCATGACGAAGACCATACTTGACTTGTCGAGCAGACACCTTCCATATGGCCACAAAAGATCACTGCCAAGGAATCTATATCCAAGTAAGTAGATAGAAAATTCAGTGAAAGGAAAAGGTGTTTTAAAATAGTGTTCACAAGGAAGTGCATAAAGAGCTTGGAAGATCCTCACAATCGGTGGACTGCTACTGGAGTCAGAGCAAAAACACCTAGATATATTCCTGAAATGGACTTCGGCTGACATGTTCCTCGTGTTAAAACCTACTTTGGGTGTAAAGGATTTATTTCTTTAACCGTTTTACCAAGTTAATAAATTAACTTCTTTACTAACTATTTTCATGTTTGGTTTGGTTTACCAGATAATATCCAAGTGATCAGACTCATTATTATGACCATCATTGTTCTCACCCTGTTAAATGTCATTATTGTAGCATTTTCTGCTACGTTCAAAGCAACACCGAGTAGTAAAATTATTTTCCAGTCTAATGTGTTGAAATACTTTTTAAGATAAAGTAGTTTCTAGTCTGTTAGTACGCACTCAATTTCCTTTTTTTTTCTTTTTTTGAAATAAACTTTATTTTCTCTGACAATCGTTGTGCTCTAATTATTTTTGAACTCTTGTATAAACAGGGAGCAAGAAATTGATGCATTTTAGCAGTGGAGGACAATGAAACATCGATCTTACAACTAAGCCTAAAAAAAGAAACCACTGGAAGCACTTAAAAGCCAACAACTGGCATGTAACCGTTCTGTGTGGATCTCTGTGTTAACAAGTAACATAATACGAAAAACCTTCATTTCATCTAAGTTTTTATTTAAATTCTATAAAAATTAAGAGCGTTCCTATGCGATATTCATCCCTTATCCATGTTTTTTATCCATCAATCCAGCTTTCTGTTTACAAACACAGAAAGAAGATTTATTCATTTGGCCCAGATTTTAAAACGTTATTTTAGTTTATGTTCATCTTTGAAAAAGAACTTTGTGAAATTTATCTTAGGCTACCTTTTGATATTGTTCTCTTTGTCTTCTTATTTAACCCCAACAGCAACCGGATAATAGCATTAGTATCTAGATTATATCTTGACAGGTCCTCAAGAGCTTTTTTCGTGATATAGAAATCATCAGATATATTAATATCATTCAGGAAGTTAGTTATGTCTCTATACCACATGCCTTTAGTACATCTTAATATATATTCTATATAAAAATTCTTTTTTTTTAATGTTCCTTTTTAATTAGGTTAATATGTAATGTTTTTATCACCTGTAAACAGAAAATTATAAATAACAGATATATTAATAGTTGAATTATTTAAAATGAAATAAATTACTATTTCCTCACACTGTTTTTATTAATAAACGGTCATACTTTTACTGTTATTTGTCATCTGGTAGTGAACACCTGAAATCACAAAAATCCCTAAATAAATCTAATTGTGTTCTCTGTTGTTATGTGGGGAAACCTTTTAATATGTAGGCTCAGACGTCTGTATTTGGAGGCATGAACTGGGAAATACAAAAACTTTACTGCCTTTGGGATTTACTGGAGCCCAGTGGGCCTTTTTACTGGCCTTAATCCACAACTTCTTCTGTTTTTGGCAGAGGCATTGATCTCCAGGGATTGCTACGCAGTTTTCCTATTTCTGTCTCAGATGTTTGAACAGTTAACTTTTCTGCCATCACCGCTAAGGATCTTGGCTCTGCCTTCTAGTGGCACCAATAGATTTGTTATCAGAATAAAACAACATTTTTCATCCTATCTGTGTTGTCTTTGCAATTGTAATGAATGTTCTCGGTTTCTAATGCTTCATATTTTTTCCAGATATAGTGTCTTTACAAATAGACCTGGATGTAATCATTAAACACATTTCAGTCAAGAGCCGATTGAAACCAACTTCAAGGACAAAGCATAACAGAGAAAAGAAATGTATACTTTTTTTAAATAAAAACAATTCCTAGTATAAAATTATACTTGGAAAAGGCCCCACACAAGCATTCCAAAAAAAGGCTGATTTCCATGTACAAAAAATAGCTTGGATGGGAAAAAAAGTTGACATTAATAGAAATAAAAAAAAAGACCTGGGAAAGTACAAAAAAAATAATTACTAAAAATAAATAAATAAAAAATACCTGGTGTGGGGGAATTGATCAGAAGAGACAGAAGATAAATAAATTGGGTTGAAAAGTATGAGCTGAAATACATGTGCACTATCTATAGCTGCTTATCAATGAAGGTTATGTGGTATCTCCAGCAGTCAGTGGATGAAAGGCCCGGTACTTCCTGGACAGGTTTCCAGCTCAGTACAGGAACACAGAGAGATACACAGGCTAACACAATACTATTAAGAGGAATTTAGATAGACCAATTAAACTAGCATGCATTGGCTTAATGCTGGGTTTTAAACCAAAGACTGTCTTGTTGCAAAGCGACACTGAGGAGCACCAATTCCAGCACTATTGGAAGAGCACAAGATGTAGGATTTGTTGCTTCTTAATGAGGCCCTAAAACTGAAAAATAATTTGTCACTTTTTAAAAAAAGTCCCTCAAGATGCAGGCATAGGAGCGCATGACCCATATACAGAGGTTGCTTGTTCGAATCTCGACCTGAAGACCTTTGCCGCATGTCCTTCCCTCTCTCTTCTCCTGTTTCTTGTCTGCCTACTTTGAAAAATAACAAGCAAATACAGTCCACTATAGCCTAAAAAAGATGCACACGTAGTACATTTACTTGAGTTAAAAATGTTAATAGAAAATCCAATACGTGGATCCTTAAAGGAGGCTTCAATACAGAACCATAAAAACGTATTGCGGTGTGGCGTGAAGAATTTTGCATTTACATAAAGTGCTCCTTGTGCTAAAACAGTTTTAAAATAAGCTGCTGGTTTAGTTGATCTTCATCAGGAGTGTTTAGTGTTTGACTACAGGGGAAGGACATAAAACCAAAAGTCGTCACAGCTTTTGCCTTTATGGCTGAGCTACTGGTTGCTGGACTTCCTTTCTGTGATGATCCTGGTGCCTCTTCTCACACTGCTTTGGTTGTTGTTGATGTTGTTGCAGTACTCCTAAATGTGATGCTTGTACTTTTACCTGCTGAGAGCCTTTTTCAAGGTCATAATGTCTCATGATCTGCGTGCTGCATCTCTGGCTTTTAGCATGGACCAAACTGTGCTGTCTGCAGATCAGAAGTTTGGAGGGAGGGATCAGGTTGACAGGGTTGAGATGTGACATTCCTAATTAGGAAGCTGTGGTAGCTTTATATTCTTCAGGAGTATTTCAGTAGACCTGGTCTAATGTTGTGTGGTCTCTGATTGAACTTCAATGAACTTGTAGAGTTTGGGAAGCACAGTTTTTAATTCTTCAGCCATGATCAAAGCTACCTTTGTATTATCGTCCAGTTGGCCGTTAATTAGACTGTACAGCTCTTCCAGGACCATGCCCAGTTGACCAGGAACCAAACCAGCTCCATCAGAGTATTTGGGATGTTGTTATCCAACCAAGTCTCTGTGAAGATTGATACACAGCTGTCCACATGATGCGAGACAATCCTCAGTAGGGTTTTGTCCTGTTTGTTGCCAGGTGATGTTCAGCAGAAGGTGACTGAGGAGTCTGTTTGGGTTAGCCTTTAGCCTAGCAAATAGCTCATTATGTTTACCATGCTGCTGTTTGTGGTGCCTTCCCCGTCTCTTATGGTGGTCAAATCACTTGCTCCCACCTCGTCATTTGCACTTGGTGTGAACGTACAACTAGACCACAGAGGGGACCATGTTTAGAGACTGTGAACTGCTGCAAAGTAGAAGTCCAGTTTTTTCCAGTTCTGGCAGTTCAGTCCTTTAATACCAAATAATTCTTGGAGTGGTGATAGCTTATTTATTTGATATGTCATTTGATTGTTTAGCAGAAATTAATAAGAAGGGAGGACATCAGTCATTCGCCCGAGCCAGAAAGGGAACACAGGGTAGCTGTGCTCAGGGCTGTTACACTTTGTATATTTATGTTGGCATATCTGATGTGTTTTATGTAGATTTAACATACCCTTAACAAGCATAAATTTAAAAATGTAGATGAGGCATCTGCATAGAGCACATTGAGGTTACAAAATGAATATTGCTGTGAAAGATCTCTAAAAAGTGAATTTTCAACTCAGTGTGTGGTGTTTAGATATGCAGACTGGGTTTCTGAAGATAATAACAAAA
The DNA here is from genome assembly GCA_034780135.1 of Jordanella pulchra. Classification (NCBI taxonomy): domain Eukaryota; kingdom Metazoa; phylum Chordata; class Actinopteri; order Cyprinodontiformes; family Cyprinodontidae; genus Jordanella; species Jordanella pulchra. The sequence continues at coordinate 14,683 of JAUZNJ010016203.1, forward strand.
CAAAAAAACATAAGGATGCACAGCTCAGCATGTCTGTCATTAATCAGAACAAGAAAGAGGCCATCTTAATCCCCCCCCCCCCATTTAGCTTAACTGGTCCCATCTCTGTTTTAAATCTGAAATTCATTCTCATTAAATGTATTTGAGCCGGTAAAGTTATAAACTGAGAGGAAAGAGCCAACACCTAGCAATCCTGATTGAGCCATGTTCAGGGGCATAATTGGATTTATAACATGGTTAATGCAACCATGCTACTGCCGTCTGCTGGCATTAATTATCTATTACAGTCTTTATTCTTAAAGTAATCCTACAGTTGGGGTAAATGCAGGATATTTCAAAAACGTATGGTAAGAATTTAATTTGAAAAACGGTGTGTGTTGGAACAGAGCAAATAACTAACTTTTAAAAACTGACTTTACTACAAAGTTATGTTCAAACCAGCAACTGAAAATACAAAGAAAACAGAAAATCAAAAATGTACCCTGGAAAGAACATAAGAAATGAATATGAAACTAAACACAAAGCAAAGGGCTTGTATGGTGAGACCACAGCAGTAAAAGTGACCCCAGAAATGTAAACACTAAAATTCAAACCCTTGTGAATCACAAAACCTTCATGATGCAAATCATTTTAAAATGGCCAGAAATAGCAATGACCTTTTGTTTTTTTCTTGATGATTTTCCTAAACAGTTTAACTAAGGTTGATATGCAACAGAGTAATCTGAACATTGATTTAATTTTAGTCTTATCCAGACATACATGTACAGAAGCTGTTTTGATTCTATTGTTTCCTTTAATTTCATTTTCAAATTAAATACAAATCATTGAATCTATGATTAGTTTCTATGATCTATGAATCTATGATTATGATCAAATAAGAGACAATGATGGTAAGACTATCTCCCAAAGCTGTGTTTTTTTGCATCCCAGTTGAGGTTCTCTCTTTGGAGTTTTTCCACTAAAGATTGTTTCTCTATTTTGTACTGCATTTAAATGTAACAACACATGTTAGAATGAGTCATCCTCAATTAACATATCCACTGTTGTTATGTGGTGCAACTCAAACACACACAGACGCACACTTAAGGGTAGTTCAGTTATACATATGTATATATATATATAGTATACGGTATGTATAGAACCTTTATTTTTTGCTACTTAGTACAGTTTCTAGCTACTTTTTACAAACCTTATTTTAATGAATGAGATAAATGAGGAACAGCTGTGTTTGAGGAAAAGGTTCATTTAAAAGTATGTAAAACAACGCCACCGTTTGCAGTCCAAGTAGATGGTTGATAGTGCTGTTTTGTGTCTGTGTTGCTGAGGAAACAGCTGATGATTTTAACTTTGCTGAAGGCAGCACCCATTGCGAGGTGGTAGAAATAGATGATGTCACATCCTATTTTTGTCAAGCAAGCAAATTAAAATAATTCATTTTGACACTTTACATGATGTAACTAAGAAGTTTAATTTTCAATAAACAAACTGCATTTTAATCAGGCAGTTTAGTTTTGCTTGAAAACAACTGAACATTTTTACCCTGTCTTTTTCTGGTTCCAGTACCCTCCGGCTTTGGCAGCTGACTGGGCAGATGGAAAACAACCTCCTCTATAATAATCTTAGTTGCTTATTATATCTCTTGTCATGATCCACTGATGTTTGGGTTTTGATATTTTTGATGCTTACTTATTTTTCAAAGATCTCACCTTATTCTGTTGCTGTGTTTTGTTTTAGTTTATTCCTGTGGTATGTTCTTTCTGCTACTGAATTTATCTCTTAAAGCTCTTTTAAGTTTCTTTTCTTTTCATTCGGCTTTCTTTCATGTTAGTTCACTGTTATTTCCCTACCCTCAGTCTGCCTGTTTGCTCTTCTTCTCTGTTGTTCTTATTTCTGTGATTAACTCACCAGCATCAGTGTCATTCTCCACTCTTCCCTCAGTTTACTGTATTAGCTCACTAGTTGGGATTCTGCTGGTTCCTTCCCTGCACGAAAAATTACTGTGTCTGTCTTACATGTCCTGTTCTCCTTGTGCAGCTCCTGTATGTTTTCTTTTTCACCATACTCATTCCCTGTTCCTGTCCGCACTTTGGTTTTGCTCCAAACCTACAAAACTTTGAATCACCAAGTTTTTCTTGTAAGAACAGATGGTACAATGTTAAAAGCATCTGAATAAAAAAACTCAAAATGATTCACTGTAACAACTGAAATAAATGAAAAGTGCCTTTCCATGATTAATCCTCCATCTTTTAACAGGTTGTGCAGACCAATCTTAGCTCTATCTCTCGCTCTGTGTAATTAGAGTTTCCCACAGGCACCTCTCCCACCTCCTCAGTTTTCTCACATATTTGAAGAAGCTGCTGAAGTGTACTGTATGTCTAATGTGTATGTATGTATAGCACATAGGCACAGCTTTATACAATATTATGAAACACAAAAATGCAAGAATGATGCTAGATGAATTAATTGCTGTTGATATTTTTGCAAATATGTTGTTATTATTTAAATCAGGTTTTTCAGTTGTATTTTGGCTACAAAAATAAAAAAAAAAAATAGTCCATAAATGAAGTTATTAGAATGAGAAATAGGGAATCTATATGAAATAAAGGTTTTTCCAGAGAATATTAAGTGTCAAATACTTCACCAATTTGTTCAATCATGTTATACATAAGTTTATTTTTGAACTAATTTCCTTGAAGCTCTTAGTATTTTTGCATCAGTAGGATGTTGGTGCCAACATCTTAAATGAATGTTAACAGTTATTAGAAATAACTATGCTAAGGAAACAGATGTTTTC
>JAUZNJ010016214.1:0-17475 GCA_034780135.1 Jordanella pulchra
GTACGCTCTAAATCACCCGTTTTGACACACCGTGACCCGGGTGTAGCGCGGATGTAGCTCGTGACGTCACGCGAGACTTAAACTAATATCCCCCCCTCTGGTTTTTTTGCAAATCACACACTGGTTATAATCTTAGTTCATGCAGGTTACATGGAGAAGATTTAAAATAAAAGACTATTGCTGTTCTATAATATTTTATATTTCATCCAGATCTTTTTCCATATTCAAAGAAATGCAAAGTAAATTCATCTTTTTCTCTTAAAAATCTGAATATGGATCAGAATCAAAATATTGATCTAAATCCTCTGTTTTGTGGTAAATCTGATTCTAAATCTATTAATTAAAACCTAATTGGACATAAAGAATAAAGTCCAGATTTGATTCATAATAATGTGGGTCTTTATGTGAATCTTACCTTAATCATCTAAAAGTTTATTTAAGTCTAATGGAAAATATTTATACATCTAAGTCAAACTAACTCTTAATTTGGATCAAAACAATATCAATTAACATCTGTTTGTTTAAATATGATTTTAGATTCATACCTAAATAATTTATTTCAAAACCAAAAGGAGGGACTTTCAGATATAAATATAAATGTAGATGTAGTTTCGTGTTTTCATCCAGATTGGAAAAAAACTAAGATGCTGTTTTAAATCAGACTTGGTGTGTAGAAGTCGGTCAGACCTGCTTCACATCTTGCTGAAACACACAGAGCTGCAGGCGCTGGTGGAGGCGTAGCTTCCTGTGCTGCCAGGCTCCCTCCACCTCATGGTGACCCTGAGCAGAGAGAAGAAATTCCCAGACCGTTTTCATGTCTGCTGCTCTGAATCTGCTCTGACGGTGAATTACGCCGAGCCTCACCTGCATCACTTGGTGCAGAACTCCCATGATGGTGTGTGTGGCGGGGGTGAAGTCTGGTTTGACTGCTGACTCATCGGACTCACTCGTAGCGTTACGCTGGAGGACGTCCATTAAGGCTTTACCACTTTCACTCACCTGCAAACAGTCGGCCGGTCTGAGACACATTCATGCTGGGATGCAGACACACGTGGGAGGATTTCCAATCTAATACCTGCGTGTAGTTGGCAGATATCTCCTCATTGAGCTCCTGGTGCTTCTTAGTTGCAGCCTCTAGCTCTGCTGTTGCCGTTGGTAAGGATCCTTCAGAGCACATTTTAACCCACCCCTCCACCCGGAGAAGAAACTGGACAAAGAGAGACGATCTTCAACAGAGACTGCAAACATTTATTCATCCCGTGTTTCTTTGCATTGAACCAAAACTTGTTCTTAAAATGTTTCTTCCGGCTTTCAGAATAGTTTTTTTTCCCTGTACCCAGTAATTGTTCGAGGCTATCGCCATGTTTGACCAGCCAACAATAAAGGCATTAGAACGTGAAGGTACCTGCTCGGCTCCTTGGTGGAAACCAGTTGCCATGGCGAGCATGTTACTGCGCTCCTCCAGGGTGGTCGTCAATGACTTCCAGTCTTCCTGTAACCGTGACGACACCATGGCGATACGCTCTGCGCCATAGTGACCGGCCTCAGCGAGTCTTGCGGCTACAGTGACCACGCTGTCCACGTTTACGCTGCCGTTCTGCGCGAGTCGACACAGAGACATTATATGAGGGTCATCAGACACTCGGTCTGCAGACAGACGCCTAGAGAGGCACACACTGACCATGCAGTTGGCCGTGAAGTGCTGGTGTTGTGTTTGTAGGTCAAGAGCGTGCTGGTGGTTTTGACCGACTTCTGTCACACTCTGCATAAACAGCTCTTTGCTGTGGGCGATCCACTCTGACATCTGAGACAAGGACAGGCAGCAGCGACAGAGGCGGGTCAGACAAAGCTCTGGATTTGCATATAGCAATGCAAAGCTCAATTTAACATTAGGGAAAACTATTCAAAACGTATCGTTTGCTGCGATGTTTGCCAGGTCATGGAGTTCACCTTAGTGGCGTCCTGCTCAAACAGGTGCAGCTGCAGACCCTGGTCTAAGTGCAGCTTTTTGTCGCTCCAGCTCTGGAGCAGGTGGGTGCGACCCGTCTGCAGCCGGTCCAGCAGAGAGGAAACCTTTGGGGCCACACTCTGGAAGTCTGCCCCTCCAGACAGCCAGGTGCCGCCGCCACCGCCGCCCTCAGTGGGGCCATCCCCATGTGAAGGACCCAGGCGCATTCGCTGAAGCAGGCTCTTCCCTTCCCTGTCGAGGGCATCCACTGGTGCAGTGGCGATTGTGTTACGGAGACGATTATGTTCCTCTAGAAGTCTAATGAAGAGAAAACCTTCCATTTGTTGTTCAATCCTGTAATGATGGACTGAAGAATGAAAGGCCCAGAATACTTACTTGCGGGCCTCGTCTACGTCTTTAGGCTCTGGTATGCGGCTCAACCCGGCCTCCAGCTGCTCCAGCTGGGCCAGCAGTTGCATTGCAGCCCCTGAGAACTCTTCAAGGCCCAGACGAAGCTCTGTCCACTCCACATGGTCGTACTCCAGTGAGCCGCCAAGGTCAGCTGTCAGCTGGGACGGATCAATGAGCCGAGAAAGACCTTCCACTGACACCAGGCTGGTCTGTGGACAGAGACAAATCCCTGCTTCTTAGCAGGAATCTCTAAGAACATTTGATATACATTTATGTCCACAGGTTCTGATGACCTAGAGAGCTTAACCATGACGCAGTGGTTCTTGCAGATGTTTCATCTCTCAGTTCTCCGTTTGGATGAGAATCATCAGAAAAGATTTCTAGTTCCCTTTAACACAAGAACTCACGATTGTAGATGCAAACCAACAGTTGTACCTCGAAGCTGAACTTGGCACTGCCCAGGTTAGTCTTGTGTTTTTGCCAGAAGGTGTCTGGTTTGATGAGGAGCGCCGTGTGGATGTTGGAGGAAAAGGACTCCTGTAAAGTCCTCAGGACTGGCTTCACACTGTCCCACTTACTCCCACGCATGTCCACCACGACGGTGAAGCCGCGTGCGCGTACATCCTCACTGATGGACCAACAAAGAAGAATCAATTAAACTTCTTCCACATTTTCCTCCTTAAATTGCACCTTTTCCAGACTGAGATCAATGAAAAAATTAAATTAATACCGATAGAAAAATCAATCAGAACTGAAACATCTCAGTAGTAAAACTTGAAAGACGTATCTACCTGAAGGCACTTTTCTTGGTAATTATTAGTCTGAGCAGCAAAACCATAAGGAGCTGTACCTGGGTATTGTTGACAGGTAGGTTACCAGTCGGCTGAGGTCTTCCTGTTTTATTCGATCATGATTGGTCCTTGCTGGAAAGGTCAGGATTGGTCCACCTCGTTTGTCTCGTCCACCTGGAAATGACCTATAACTGTGACATAAACCTCTGACAGTAGGACCAGAATAAACCAGCGTTGTTTTGGTGTTTTACCCGAAACAAAGGCCACTTTCTCTCTGAGCACCGTCAGGACATCGACCGCCCGGACAGTCTCTACTTTACCAGAACCTGAAAAACAAATATCAGCCTCTTTAGCTTCTGTTTGGTACACAGTCACTGTCAGCATCTCATGAGGCAGAGCTTCGATTCTGAGAAACTTTTGCAATTAACCTCATGTTTTACCAGAAAAGATTTTAAAAAGATCCCCACTTCTACTCAGGTTAGACACCTCCAACTTTGACAATTTATGGTAGACTTTGAAAGGCAACTTTTGCTATTATTTTACACAGAACAACACAAAGTAAAGCAAAGTTATTTATGGTTTCGACAACCAGCATCCTGAAGATCGATGAGAACAGCAGAAAGGTTGGAGGGAAAGTTCTGCTTCGGTTACAGCAGGGTTATATATCGAACAAAACATCCCAACCTGTCCAGCATCTGGACATGGAGAGAGGATGGACCTACTGCAGAGACGTGGACGACCACCTAGACTGAAGCAGCCGAGAAGTTCACGGAGAAGCTGCATAGATCTACGGTCTGTAAAGCAGTTATTTATTAGGCCCATGAATCCGACTTTCAGGAGGAAGTAGACAGACTTGGTCCTGATTCAGCTGAAACAAGTCATGCAATGGACTCTTTAAACCAGGTGGAGTCAGCTGGAGAGCTGCTCAGACGAGACCAAAGCTCAACCTTCTGGATAACATGTAAAACTGCATTTATGCAAAAAATAACAATAATGATAATATGAAACATCATCCTGAACGCATCATCCATTTAGTGAAAGAAGATGGTGGAAACAGAAAGCTTTTTAAAAGGCTTTTCTTCAGCTCTGATAGGAAAGATGAGAGTTGATGGAAAACTGACATTTGATTCTCTGGGTGTTTTTAGCAGCAACTGAAGTCAAAGCTGCTTTTAGAAAATATTGACCGAATTAAAAAGAAATCTTAATTTGGCTTTTTTTATGTTAAAAAAAGAAACATTTATAACATCAGCCGTTTAGCTTTGCTTTGTGTTGTCCTGTCACAGAAATCCCAAAGAATCCATTGAGGAGTTTGTGGTCTAACTGTGACAACATGTAAGGAAAAAGGTTTGGGCAACCTGACACTTGCAGCAACAGAACAATTTATAGCAGCTTTTAGTAATCAGGCTACAAGCGTTTTCAATTTAGCTGCCAGACAGCCTGAATCAGCAAAAAACTGTTTGGGCTCAAGAAATGGAGAACAGAGGACCAGCAGTGGTCCAACCTTTCTCCGGTTTTACATTCACCTTTATAACACCTGCTCTATAGTCTCATCAGTAGTAATACTTGTTAGTCCTAATTCTACGTTAAATATAGAGATTGATACTGTATACTGCCACCTACTGACCACACAACAACATCATCATAACTGCTTTAATATTGTTTTACGTTGGAGATTAAAAACAACAATTAGCCTGTTTTTTATAAGGAAGATGAAGCACATTTAAATCAATGGAAAAAAGATTTCAGCTCAAATACTGAGTGTGAGAACTGGCATTTATATCCTGATGAGGACCAGTTAAAATCTGAAAGCTCCGTGTTTACAGGTCAGCATCTACCTTTCAACTAATACAGGCTCAAACCTGGATTTAAAGCTTAATTCTACTGGTTTTATGGTTTGCTTGTTTCAAGACATTATCCAGAGTCTGTACCCAGGATCCCAACAAAGAAATCTGTCCGAAGGCTGATGTGTGTTTGTGTGCAGACAGGCCTCCTGTATGTGTCAGATCATCCTGCACAGCAGGAGGAAGCTAATCCACTACTCACACACCGAGGACATTAAACGCCTCACATTAGCAGCCCGACAAGCACAGATAACCCTCAGAGAGAGAAACCTGCAAACAAGAAGTAGAACATCTATCCAGCTGGGGCATCGTGTTTCGTCTGTTCCGAGTCCAGACCCGACGGGTCTTTGATCTCCATCAGAAACCAAAAACCTTCAACAGCAAAAAGACGAATGACCTTGAAACACAGGAAGGTTTGAAGTCTGGGTGTATTAAAAAGAGGATGTTGTATAACAATAAGGGAAAAGCTGCACTGAAAAGCTCTCAAGCAAAAATGTTTTAAAGCTTCGGGTTTAAGGCACAACCAGAAAACAAAGGTTGAAACTTTTAATTCAGTGAATAGTTTATCTGCAGCTCCTGAGATCTGACCTGAATTTGAACTGGTGGATTTCCTTCATTAGGAAACCAGCAAATATTACACTGGGAACCAGTTTGGATCTTTTTCATATGATGTAAACTGGGCCACTTCTCATCTGTTCATTAGGAGCCTTGGAGACGCATCTTGTTTGAACTTCCTGTTAAAGGACTAGTGTGAAGATTTATTGACGATAAATATTGAGGTTTACATTTAAATGAAGGTCAGGTTTGGATTTCTGCTTCTGATCAATAATCATCTCGTTGATGTTTACTTTGATGTTTTCATCATTTCTGTGTACTGGCTGTCATAAACTCTTCTATACAAATATGAATGTTTGAATCCACAGATTTTATTACATAAGTTTCAACAACAGATCAGTTTAATGTCAGAAAAGGACGTGATAAATGTTTCCATCCTGAAACAAATATGAAGCTGTTAGAGATCCAGCTTTCATTGAGTCAAAGAAAGGTTCATATTAAGGGGGGGGCATTTTCTGGCCATTCAAGAGATTTTAACCAAACTTAGATTTGATATAGAAATAGAAAGAATAGATCAGATATTTCACCAATATCTGATCTAGAAGTTTCTTCAGTTTTGGGATAAAGCAGATATTATCGGATCGGTACATTTCTGTTTCAGAGATGAAAATGAACCGCATGAGACAATTTTTATACTTTTTTTGGTAACTATTGCCAAATTCTGCCTGCATCGCCCCCTAGTGGCTTTAGTTTTTAGATTAGCTGCTTTGAATCTGATGATTTGACTGCAGCCAAAAACGAAGCATTGGAACAACAACCGTTTAGTTAATTAAAGCTTCATGCTTTTAAACGTTAAAGCAACTCTAACTAGAGCTACACAACAATAGAAAACATACAAAATGTGATATTTTGACTGAAAATTGTAATTTCCGTCAAAAGTTATGATTAACCCACGTTTTTACTCCTTCCTCTATTTTTTCCCAAACATCTCTATGATCCTTTAGCATCTCTGCCACTAAATAGAAATAAATATAATTTCCATTTCATTAGTCAGAGATTTTAATGTGCACAGCATGAATATGTGATATTTTAAATACAGTACTCAACCAAATATTGCATCCAAGCCATCGACTATCATTATAAATGTACGTAAAATGACACTGAAGCCATGGCTCTAATGTTTTGTGCAGCTATAACTTAAACTATGTTCCAACTGAACACCACCACTGATGGTTCTTCTCTCATTGTAGTTTTTATTTGTCACTCTTTTTATCCTTTTTTCTCTCCTCATCATCCAGTCCTCACTAACAGGAACCATACTGATCAAACTGGATGAATTTGTGAATGAAATTCATCTTTGAGGAGCAGTCAGAAGATGCTTTTCCAGCCCCTCAGGTTTCAGCTTTGCAGCTCAAGTTGATCTATTTCTAAATTTACTCTGTTCACTTGTTTGTCTTTCAGTCTTTAATCTTTACCCAACAGCAAGTTTCTCTCTTTGCCAACCTGCTGACTTTTATTTGTAGCAAAAGTTGAGCAAACTTTACCAACATTCACTAAACCGCTTCCTGAAGAGCTCGGGTACACAGATGGTTACTAGTAACGAAAGACTGAAGAGTCTGAATCATATTTCAAAGTCAGAAAAAACACAAATGAAAGAGTTCAATTTTGTGCTTTTAAAGTTTAATAATTTATGTCAAATGTTTCGAATCACAGGAAAAATATCTCAAGTTTGGCTTTTAATGATTTATTTGAACCACGACAAACGCGTCTATTTAAAAACAAGAATCGTCCAAAACCTTATATTAAACTGACGCTCTAGATGACTTCTAGTTTAGTTGTTTCTACACCTCATGCTTTTGGGACCCATAATAAATCCTCTAGCATTATTATTCTTGTCAGAATTAGCAGTTTGATTAATGATTTTGTTTTCTCTGTGAGACCAAACCAGACTAGTTGTTGTCATGATGCTCGGATACATGAGTGAAAGTCAGGATTACAAACTGTAGGTCAGAAAACTGTAGCAATAGTCAAGCATGGTGGTTGCTGCATCAGGCTGTGGGACGTGTTTAGTGCCAAAGGGGGAGGTTTCAGTCAGAATTATTCAACCTCCAAATCAACAGCTGATAACTGAACAGATGATGAATTAAACCTCTGAAACAGTCCAATAATTCAGCTGCAGGCTTCACTAATGGCTACAAGCTAAAGCTAGAGACAAACCAAAGCTAGTTGTTGTGTTTGAAGATCGTTGTTGATCATTGTACCTTAAAAACAATCGTTTTGGTTCCTGCTCATGATGGTTGGATGGAGACTTAAATCTGTGGGTCAGATTAGTTCTGCCTCAAGGGCTGAACTCAGTGGATTAACATTATGGATCATATTGTTTCTGAAAACCAACTGAGCAGAATCACTCGACTGATAGCGTCTGAATCCAAGCTGAGAGTTAAACTGGTGGAAATTCATCAGGCTCCAGCTGAGCTGCAGTGATTACAGATAATTGACAGCAAACAGATGTGAAACCATTTTTAGATTCTCGTCCCTTTGACATGTTTCATAGATTGAACTTCACAGACGGGAAAATTGGTTGATTTTATTCTTCACAAGGGAGTAAATTGAACCATGATGGGTTTCGATCTGCTCTAAAAAAAAAACCAACCAAACAGCTTTTAAGCCCACTTCTCAGTCACCTTTTACCTTAATTGATTACTCTGCTAATAAAGTGATGTTTGTAGGCAGGTTTTCTCTGTAATCAGCTCCAGTTTGGTTGGGGATCAGAAACATCTCGGTAAAAGCAGTTACCACAGAGGTAATTTGCCTAAACTACTTCCTGCAAAGACTTTATTTGTGTGATAAATCTTAGATGGAAGCTTGTAAAGCAGGCAGTTCTTCATCCCGGCTGCTAACAGAGTTAAACTCCTCACCATCCCTCGTTTGCTTCGCGAATTAGCAGAAACTAAAAGAGATGATGAATGCCTGCTTCCAGCGCTGATCCCACAGACGTGTTAATATAGAGCAGAAGCTAACAGTCTGCAGCTACTGATGACAGAGTGGTGGGTGTTTGTAATCTGCTGGTGCGCAAACATGACTTAGACCAGCATGTTTCTGCCGCTCCAAACTGTCAGGAAGCGGATTGATCCCCAATCAGCTGCCAATCAGACGGACTGGATGTTTAGGAAGGGATTTCCATTCAGATCCACCACTAACTCTCCCTCGCTGTGAGCCGCAGCATTGACTAAAATAGAAGCAGATGAAAAAGCCTTTGGAGAAACTTGCTGTCAGCCTGTCAGGACTCATCAAAACTGATTACGCAACGAAAACTAATGAATACATCCCAGCACAATGTCCTCCGAGTCTCCGAAATGTCAGCCTGGAGGGTCTGAAGACTCAGTCTGCCTCCGAGAGGCCGAGAACCGAGCACAGCCGCGGGAGCCAGATTCTCCGTGACCTCAGACACATCTCTGGCATTTCTCTGCTGCCATTTGGATGTTAATTACTATCAGGCATCTCCACCGACACCCTGGACACGCATGTTTGGATGCAGTGATGCAATCTATCAGTTTTACTGCAGGCTGTCCACATGGAGTTTTACTGCTAGTGTTTAAAATCATGGCAAAAAATATCAAACATCCTACTGACATCATGCTTTCAACATGGTAAACAAACATACAAGAATAACCCAAAAAGATCCCGTTAACATTATAGCCCTTCACAATAAAAGCATTGGCTTCTCTGAAGAGAAAATTCGTTTTTATACATAAATGCTTTCGTACACTTTGACTCCTTTCATCTAGAATAATATCAGCTTTTACACAATGACTCCCATCGAACTTCACATAAAAGATTCATAAATATATTTATAATAAATAGGCACTACCCATCATTGACATGCTTTAGTTTGAAAGTCTTAGTTACTGCTAAACAAAAGTATCCTACATATTTCAAATATTTTTTCTATTTTTAAATCAAAGTTTTTTAGAAATTACAATTAAAAAAACTTTTGATTCAAACAAAAAAAGGGACCATTGTATTTCAAAATAAAAGTTTTACCTTTTGCAGATGCCTTTTTCCCTTAAAACATTCATGTTCGATTCCTCTTAATAATTCAGATAATAAATGGACAGAATTTACACAGAGCTTTCCCAGTCTGACCACTTAGTGCTTCACACTGTCGCCACTTTGACCCAGTCCGAAGTTCAAACATGCTCATTCATTCACCAATACACAAATCGATAGGGAACATGGGGTTAAAAGCATTGCCCAGGGGCACATTGCCATGTGAGAGGAGGTAGATGGAATTAAACCTACAACTCTCAGCTACTCTTCCCACTGAGCCGCATTAATCTGAGTTCGATTCGATCTAATCCCCTCATTTTCAGTATTTGCTCCACATCAATCTAATTTTACTTTATTATGAAAGTCTGTCCCTCTTTTACTAAACAAAATGATTTTTCAATTTATTCAATCAATGTTTCATGGATGTTTTTAAAAGCAGCTTTCATTCATCTAATAAAAGAGGATCAGTTGTTCTATAGAAAATCCTTCTGTTGTGCTTCAACTTTTAAATCGCCTAACAACGTTTCAAAATAAAAGCCACTCAGCTGCTAATTGACTGAATCCCTCAGGGACTGAAGTAATGATCTATCAGATGACCCAGAGAAATAATAAAATCTCACTTTTGCTTTAAGATTTTCCATTATTTCCCAGTTTAGATTTCCGCCTCATAAACAACTGACTGACTTTGTGGCAGGGTCTTCCCTCTGGGGGCCCTTGGATCTTAGGGCCTGCTGTACTTCAGCGATGGTCTACCCTCCGGTTTTTGTCCATAAGCTCCCTCAGCTGTTTGCTTTGCTTACAGCCAATTTAAAGCATGTTTCTAAGCATCGACGGCCCATTTAACTGCAGCAGCACATTTCCAAACGTCTGAAGGAGCTTCGCCGCCTCGGGGTTCGTCGGGTTGTTACTGACTGCGGCTGTCGGCTTCAGATACCGATTTGGAGTTTGATCAGTAAAGACAGCGGAAGTAGCTCAGAAACGTGCGGACGGACAGCGGTGACATTTGTTCAGCACCATTTAGAGGGTTTATATAAGCTCTGTTTTTATAATCAAAGAGCCTGGCAGCTCCATCATGAGGGCACTTTTAATTAAATATGGAATCATTCTGTGGGAAAAAGTGGATTTTATGGCTCAATATTCCAAACAATCATCATTTAGGTTGTTGATGTCTCCGATAAGATCAGTCTTACCGTTTCCAACATTGAATATGAAAGAATAAAACAGATTATTGTTGCTATTGGTCAGAAATAGTAAACAGTTGTGTAATCAGAAGATTTATTTTGCTCCAAATAAGCATCAAATTTCATGCGTTTGAATGAATGATAATATAACAAACAGCTGCATGACGCTTCCACCGCCGTGCTTGGCAGCCTGTATTAAAGTCTCACACTGCCTTGTGAAGTTGTGATTAAACAGCTTAATCTTTGTCTCCTCTGGTAATCAAACATTCCTCCAGAAGACGTTGGACCGTCTTTCCTGCTCAGCTGAGGTTTGGACCAGTTTTACTCTTAGTTCGTTCCTGAACTTCCTGCAGATTTCCAGTCGTCTGCAGGATCAGTTTTAATATTAGGATCCAGCTGAAAGATCCAACAGATAGAACTTGGAACTGGTTCTGGGATGTTTAAAGTCGGACCAGTGCCAGGAAATCATCAAAGGACTCCACCAACTCAGCCAAGAGGCGTCATCAAACCTCCACCCAGGAGATGCTGATGGTTTCTTTCTTTATTCAAACAAGTATAGTTGTTTTCATGATGTGTAAATATTTTGTTTATTTCAACACAGAATAAACAAAACATTTACACCAGAAATATTTTTACTTAATTAGTTTCTGCTGAAAATCACAGAAGTTGTTTTTTTTATTAAATTTATTGTCAAAATAATCAACAGCTTCTGTTGATTACCAACAACCTTTTACTGACTTTGATTTTTATCATTTTTCTCCAATAGTTCTGTTGATTTTCTCATTAAAACTGAAGAAATAAAAACAAAAAAAACAGTTTTGAAATATGTTTTCTCCTCAATCTGTTGAACTGAAACACAGAAGGAACCAGTTCAAGGTTGTTTTTATTTTTATTTTCACACTTTGTCAGCAGTTTGGTTGATTTTTCACATGAATAATCTCAGACTGAAAAACAATAACTCATAAAGAGGAAAACAGAAAAGACTGTTTGCTTTAATCAGCTGTCGTCTGACGCCTCGTTAATTACCAGCCATCGCTCTCTTCCGCCCTGATGTAAAACATGGCTGCTTCTCTAATCAATACCATCATTTTACCAAATGTTTCTGACATTTTTGAATGTATTCAAATGATAGTTAATTAAGGAACCAAACTCCATCCTGGAGCTCAGTTGTTTTTGAACCTGACTGTGTTATATGCTCTGGAAGAAAAAAGTCACGAGTCATTTCATTTCATTCACATTTCGTTGCGTCACAAACAACCATCAACGTGTTTAATGAAGGTTTTCTGTGATGAACCGACCTGGTGAATGTTAGATGTTCTGTTTTAGCTCCGCCTCATGAACTCTGACCCGCTCCCTCCTCTCTGCTGAGATTATTATCCCCACAGCATGATGCCACCACCACTGTGTCCTGGCATTAAGGTTTGGATGCAGGATAATGAGCATACAGGGGGTTTTCTTATTACTCCTATAAGATCTCTGGTCAGATTACATGGAAAACATGACTAATAGTTCGGTTCAACCTTTTATTTAGTAAAATAAGTTAAAACCAAACATAATTTGGCTTCAAATTCCCAATAATTCACTATTTTTTATTGGTCTAGTCTTTTAAGTAGAGATAAAATGGCCTCAAGTGTTGTGGGAGGTGATGTGAGAAGGTTTGGTGTCCATCTATACTTCTACCAGCAGGAAAGAACAGTGTGTTCATTACACCGATACCTGCAAGGTGTGTCTATAGAGATGAACATCAATAGGGGGAGATTTATCAGTGCAGCTGCATGGGTTGCAGAGGTAATAAAGAAAACATCAGTTCCTTTAATGTGGATCTTTTGTTTCCTGCAGATCTCTGGATCATCGTCGGATTGGTGGTGTTTCCTAATATTTGTATCAATCTGATGTCAGAGGGAGTTCAGCAAGATTAAAATGGACTGGCTGCAGGTTTCCTGTCTTCAGCCTGATCCAGTGTGACAGCTGATCAGCTCAGCTGGCAGAAAGCAAAGGATCTGGACCCTAAAGGACCAAGTCTTGGGCCCCTGGGGGCCCCAAGTTCTGCAGCCGGGCCTCCACTAAAATGAGTACACATCACATTACATCACACACATGCTCAGAGAGCCTACGGGCCTTCCCACAATCCTCCTTGGTCGGACCCTCCACCCCCAGCACACACTCACTCACGCGTGGATGTGCACGTGCACGCGCCTCAGTGGTGCTGAAGAGGGTACGCGCACACACACACACACACACACTCAGTCCATGAATGGGCGGATGTTGGAGCATCATGGCGACAGCGGCTCCCACTTCACACACTCACGCAGGCACGCGCTTACACGCACGCGCTCACACCCCACCTGCCGTCGCCAGGCCGTCCTGGCCCGCTTCTCCTCCTCCTTCCGCCGGATTCATCCTCCTCCTCCTCCTCCTCTCTCCTCCGTTATGTGCCGTCGGTCGCTCCGCTCCTCTCGCCTCCTCCCTGCCTACCCGTCCATCCCCGCAGCCTCACATCAGATCAGGTCGGTACGAGCAGTGGGCTCCGGTGCACGGTCGGATGTGTTCCTCTCCTCCCGGTACCGATCAGGCCGTCAGTGCTGCATCCTGCTCGGTTCAGCCTCCGTCCGTCCACCTCCTCCTCTTCCTTCTCCTCCTCCTCCGCTGCTGCTGCTGCTGCTCTTACGTTACCGTGATCCCGCGCAGCATCGCATCACATCACGTCACTGTTACTGGGACCGTTACTGGTGCCGTTACTGGTACCGTGGAGCCCAGGCAGGCCGGGTATCCCCCCTCAGTGTCTCCTGCGGCCGCTCGGTGTGTGCTTCTGCACGCAGGCGCATTAGAGGCGGAGAGGCGCTGTGCACGAGAGCTGCAGCATCTGCTGCACCGACAAACACACACACACCCCTTACATACACCACCTGCACCCGTTACTACAACGTTACCGGAGCTGCCGATACCGTTACTATCAACACAGGGAGTCTGACGTGACCAGCTGACTGATCAGGTCAATAGAATAGAATAGAATAGAATAGAATAGAATAGAATATCGATTTTAAAAGTAAAATAAACGTAATAATTTATGGGATAATTACAGCTTTTAAGCTAATTTTTGTGTAGACTATCTGAACGTATTTTTTCACTTTACCTTTTCTTTATAAGAAGTATTTTATTCTAATCAGAGAAAATTAACCAATGATCTTCATATGTGGTCTATGTTTGATGTACAAGGTGTTCAGATCCAAACTGAAGCAGAGAAATGAAACAGCAGTGAAACATGCAGAGCAGAGGGTCTGCTGCTGATCCCAATGGTCTCTGCTAAAGCTGCACTGCCATCTAGAGGAGAGAAGAGGAAACAGCAGTTTATTATATCTGTCATTCCTGCATTTCTGCTTATTCTGCAAAGATCTTTCGTTTATTGGCGCGTGAATATTTTTTTACAGTCATGAAACTCCATAAAATAACTCTTTGTTTAGGAAAAGCTATTTTAAAGTAAGCTTTACAAACTGGTTATTATCTTTTTTTACATTCTCTTTAAATAACTTGTTTTCAAAATTCATAAAAATCGTTTCATTTAGCGCTAATCGTGTATTTAATGAAAAAATATTAGATTTAAGGCGCGCAAAGCGTGCTGAGAATAAATGGAT
Organism: Jordanella pulchra; assembly: GCA_034780135.1. Classification (NCBI taxonomy): domain Eukaryota; kingdom Metazoa; phylum Chordata; class Actinopteri; order Cyprinodontiformes; family Cyprinodontidae; genus Jordanella; species Jordanella pulchra. The sequence continues at coordinate 14,410 of JAUZNJ010016214.1, forward strand.
ACATAAATATTCAACAACAAATTGGTGAAAATTATACAAATAGATATTAATAATATGAGATTTATCATTGGTTCAATGTGGATGATACGAATAAATTAACTGAAAGATTAAATTAACTTTAGCAAATAGAAAATGGCTTTTGTTTTAGATGTTACAATCAGTCAGGTATTATTAATTACCACTTTAGCTGTTATTATTTTAAATTTTCCATTTAGGACCTCAAAATTAAACCAAAAAAGTACAGCTTAAGAATGAAATACATCTATAGCAAAACATTCCGTCTTTTAATATTAAGTGAACAACTAAACCTTTATACAGAGAATAAAACTAAAATCAAGGGTGACAAAAAATAAAACTATAGATAATACAATCATTTTTCACTACAATAAATCAATAGAAAACTACAAAATAAATAAGAAAGTTAACTGACATGTTTGTACAGTTTCCCTGATGCGTTTTGCTGCGTTCAGGTCATGTCGTACATTCAGTGGAGAAACAACTTAACATGTTTCCATCTTTCTGTTTGCATCACATTTCAATAATACAACTTCAATTAGATCATTTCAATTCAATTGACTGATGTATGTTGTTTTTTTATTATATGAAACATTTAAAACAACAACGAAACAATTTTCAATCTGCAACCAAGAGAAAGAATGATTAGGATCGTCTCTGCAGAGCAGCAGCTTTTATTGAACTTTACATCCTTTTCATTTTTCTTCATTATTATTTGTTACTAAGTAGCTACTGAGAGGGATTTTATTTTTTGAATTTGCTTCTTTTCTAAATTGTTCCCGGACAGCAGTCTGGAAGATAGAGGAAATACTGACTATTTGTTCTAGATCTGGTGACTTCCCTCACTTGTTAAGTACTGTATTCTGTCACTGAAATCTATATTTGATGATTTGGAGGCAAAGACAGAGCATAGATCAAAGCTTCTCTCCTCAACATTAAAGACCTGCCTTCCACTGCTGCTGTCTGTGGTGCTGAAATCTGTTTTCAATCATCATTAAACACAAATATGCTGCAGCTGTACAGCCTCATATCAGCTTGATGTCTTCCACTGTATGGTTGTAGACTTACTGCTTTTATAACAATGCTGCTAAAGAACAGGTCCAGTGAGTATGTAAATATAACTAACCAAATCCATGGACCAAACTCCTCTGCTGTAGACTTCCTGCTTCACCAACTGCTCACCTGCGACAGAAAGGTCACGATTAACTGCTTTGCACTGCCTTCCCTAGAGGGCATGTTTTTAGCTCTTACTGCATCAGTGGGAATTAGCATAGCATGGTAATGAAGAGTTCCTCTCATCTTGAACATCATCAGTTCACACTGATGGTTTCTGGGAAATACTTTAGCTCCATCAGATCGCATACAACTAGACGTCAAGCTGATTTCATCTCAGAGCAATGAATATGACCTGATATTTTTCATATCTGTGAGGGTTTTGCATAGACCAGCCAAAGAGTCATAAAAGAATTTCAAAAATTAATCTTAATTTATTACAAAAAATGTCCAAAATAATTCAAAGATGACAAATTGGACCCAAAACTGAGGTCAACCTAACAAAGTATAACTCAAGTGGTAGCAAAAGGAACTCAAGCACAAACTGACCTAACAAGACATGAGGGGAACTTAAATAGTGGCTGATCAGAGCACTGCTGACACACACAAGGAGGTAATTAAACACACGAGAACCTAACAAATACTAGAATATTATTAAATCTGTAAATTAAATAAATATCAAATTTAAACTAACTTTCAAAAAGAATTAACATTAAATAAATGGTCAAAATAAAATATAAACCAAATGTCCCCTTCCCCTGGTGAACAACTGGATCGGCCTGCTGAGGAAGTTTGACAGCCATGAATGGACCTCAGTCAGCTGGAGCTCGTCTGCAGGAGCAGGTCCAAAGAAAACTAATAACTCAAAGGGAAGAAATTAATTGACTGTCTTTAATAAAAAATAGAAAGAACTGACAAATAAAGTAAACTAAATGTGTGCACATCAAATAGTTAACTAAAGAGTCAGACTAATAAACATAATTTCAAAGATAAATCTAAACTAAGCACTGATTAATAGGTAAAGTAACATTAAGGAAGAGCAGAAAACCATTACCGGTTCTGTGGGACAGCAGGGACAGCTGTCACAATATCCCTGTTAAATTTATTTAACATATCAATTTAACTTTGTTTGCATTGTGGATTATGGCTTTTCTCTTTGTTAGGTTTTAGGCTGCAATACTTGTATTTATCATAGATATAACCACGATGCATGGTTTTCAAACTCCTAAACATAAACATGCACATTAAAAATGAATTGAAAAATAAATAAATCTGTGAAAATAAGAAAAGTAAAACATAACAAATTCATCTGGCTTCATAACTGAAAACAAGATCAAAAATATCATCGTTAGCTTGCTTTATGTTTTTATTAGTTAGCAGAAGAGTAATAAAAGTCAGTGAAGAATGATATTTAATAACTGAGGAAAACATGGGAAACTATTACCAAGAACTCAGTGAATGTTAAAAAATGCAAAAGACGTTGTTGTGCAGGTTGTCAGTTCTGATTCTTGAATTGATATATTTTTTGTTCAGAAAGGTTTATTCAAATTCTATTAAACAATTTTTAAATCCTAAATCAAGATATTTTTTTTTTTTGTAATTTTCAGACAGTTTGATTTTAAGATATTTATACTTATTTTATGTGTCGAATCAATGCACTTTCATTCAAGTAAAGATAAATACATTTTAAGAGATTATTTTTGATTTTGATTTCAATTGTTTTTCGGTGCATATAATGGCATCATGAGGTTTCCTCCTTGGCGTCATAAAGCACGTGGATCGAGAGACTTTCAGAAAGAAAACTAAACGTCACGGCACAAAATTTCTCATGGCTTCTCATGCAAACTTTTCTTAAATACTTATTCTAGTGTTTTTTTTTATCTCGTTGAAATACGGTAGGTAGATGTAACCATTATATTATATTATATTATATTATATTATATTATATTATATTATATTATATTACATTACATTACATTACATTACATTACATTACAT